>CM075027.1:664046-682077 GCA_037576675.1 Pangasius sanitwongsei
CCGGTTGTCCTTCCTTGGACCAGTGTTGGTAGGTACTAACCACTGCACACCGGGAACACCCCACGAGACCTGCTGTTCTGGAGATGTTCTGACCCAGTCGTCCAGACATCACAATCTGGCCCTTATCAAAGTCAGTCAGATCCTTACGCTTCCCCATTTTTGTATGTGTATATAATTTTGCAAAAGAAAGGAAATTATCTGTCAAAATAAATAATAAAAATAAAATAAAAATTAGACAGTTAGCCAGTGTACCAAGTAAAAACACCATCTATCTATCTATCTATCTATCTATCTATCTATCTATCTATCTATCTATCTATCTATCTATCTATCTATATATATACAGTAACAACATAAAGATAAAACAAAATAAAAAACAGGAATAATTGAGCACTAATCTCTTTCCCATCTCTAAATTCTGTGGATATTCCGTGTCTCGGAGCGGAGACGTGTAGTCATGTATCTTGTGGAAATGAAAAATAATTCCTGACATCTCTATTCTTCATGATGCTGTTTGGTTTTTAAAGCGCATCAGGGCTCCAGTGGAACGGGTCGGGTCAGTTTGGGTCGGGTCAGTTTGGGTCGGGTTGGGTCGGACTGGGACGGATTTTCCTAGATTATTCCCAAAACCCTGAATATTTATCAGACCACATTCAGCTTGTGTAAAAGACAGACAGGAGTGAGCTTCGTGACTGATGGCTGTCTCTCTCTCGCTCTCTCTCTCTCTCGCTCTCTCTTGCTTCTCTCTCTCTCTCTGTGTGTGTGTGTGTGTGATGCATATCAGAAACACGATGTACACACACTCAGATGTCAGTGTGTGTCCCATGATGAGCGTTCTTCCTACCAAAGTCCACATATTTCCTCACTGAAGTGAATTCTTCTTCTTCTGAGTCACGTGCCATTACTGTAAATTCAGAGATTAATCTGATCCTGGCAGGAAAAAAAAAACACCACGAAATAAATACTAATACAATAAAATAAAGAAATAAATATGAAAACATGACAATAAAAATAATCATTAGTATTATCTTATAATGAGAATTTTCTATAAATTCACCAAAAATGTACATATTTTAGAATTCAGTTCTGCCAAATGAGCCACTTTACGAGAGATTAAAATCTGAAATTAATCTTAATGTGAATCAAAAATCTGACTGTAGTGAAGTTTACAGCATTAATAAACTGTAAAACAGCAAGTTAACAAAAACAGAGGAATAAAATAAACACATAAAATACAAAATAATAAAAAAAAAGTTCTCTCGTTTCTGTGTGTGTGCGTGTCTCTGTATGTGTGTGTGTGTGTGTGTGTGAGAACATGGACCGGTTCTCTCTCTCTCTTATGGGTGTCTGTTTGTGTGTGTGTGTCTCTATGAGTGTGTGTGTGTGTGTTTATCTGTGTGTCTGTGTGTCTCTATGAGTGTGTGTGTGTGTGTGTGTGTGAGAACATGGACCGGTTCTCTCTCTCTCTTATGTGTTTCTGTTTGTGTATGTGTGTCTCTATGAGTGTGTGTGTGTGTGTGTGTGTTTATCTGTGTGTGTGTGTGTTTATCTGTGTGTGTGTGAGTGTGTGTGTGTGTTTATCTGTGTGTGTGTGAGTGTGTGTGTGTGTGTGTTTATCTGTGTGTGTGTGTGGTGTCTTCTCTGCTCTGCACTTCCACATCTCATGACATCTGTTTCTGCGCTCAGACGCTTGACTGTGAGAAGGTTTTCCTCCAATAATATGTTCTCGATTAGCGTGACACACTTCTCATTCAGGCACGTTAAGGAGAACAGACGGGTTCCTCCGGGGCTTTCTCACGCACACGACAGTCACCTTCTTCACAGCCGTGAAATGGGCCACTGGGTACCACGGCGACGGGGGCTGCGCTAACGCTCTCCAGCTTTCCCTTATTTTAAAGGGAAAAAAAAAACCAGGTGGGAAAGGTTCCAAAGGATCTGCTGGAGAAACGGGTAGCGGTTCCACTTCCTCATAAAATCCCTGGCTCCGTCTCAGCGCTGACGTCACGTCTTCCTCCACTCGCACGTCCACGTGTCTATTTATAGCACAATTTACTGCGAAGTTTAAATCCCGACTCGCCTCCCGTTTATTCTTTTTTTTTTCATGTGGCTTCAAGCCGTTCTTCTGATTCGGTTCCACTCGGAGGAGGTTTGAGGTTTTCCCAATACTTCACACGTGCACTGTGTGGGCGCCGAGTTTACGTTCTGGTCTAAACGTTCTCCAAAGCGGAGAGAACAAAGAGAGAGAGAGAGAGAGAGAGAGAGAGAACTTCAAATAGAAAAAAAAGAGATTTCAGGTTGTCTTGAGTCAACCTCAGTTGGAGCGAGAGTCACTTAACGTGATTTTACGTTAAATTAAAACAAGACGATTAATCTTTCTCTCTCTCTCTCTTTCTCTCTCTCTCCCTCTCTCTCTTTCTTTTTATTTTAGAACTTCTTAAGTCAACGTACTGCGTAGCTTTGCTTAAAAATACTGGTTGTAATGTTAGCAAACCACTAGCGAGCTAATTCAGTGCTAATTTCATTTGCATGCAATTATAACTATTTATATACTAATAATTATACTAATTATAATTATTGAACATTTACTTAAGTGAACTTAGCTAATGTTAACATTACATAACATCGCTAGCAATTAATATGCTAATAAACTAATAATAAAATAGCTTGTTAGCAAATCTGTCTAGCCACATAAATTATTATTATTATTATTATTATTATTATTATTATTATTATTATTATCAGGAACATATTTTATTGTGTAAGTAAAGCTAATATTTTGTGCTAAGCAGTACAGGGTACTTAAGAAGAAAAAAGAAAAGCAAGTATTAATGATAAATATCTGAAAAATTAAGCTTTATAACGGTTACATCTTGACGAGTTCATGACATCCTAACGCTCCAAAGCAACATTAGCTACGCTAGTTTCTAAGCTAGTTATCTACATACTTCACTAAGCTAGCTAAGATGTTAACATCACCTCGCTACCAAACGTAGCTAGTCAGGAATAAATTAAAACAATAAAGTAGTTTAATGATAGCTTGTGAAGCTAGCTAAGTTTGGTAGCTCATTTATAATGAAAGAAGGATATTAGGAGATTATTTTACTGTTGAAATAAAACCGGGAGCCGAGCTAGCTAACGAAAAGCTGTATTTTATGCTATATCTTTTGCTAAGATGTGATGTCACATGACCAAGCCACACAGGGTTTGTTTGTTTGTTTGTTTGTTTTTGATCGGATTTGAATTAGTTTTGGATGTGAATGTGTTTCTGTGATGTTTTACTGACAGATCAAACTGCTCCCTGTCGTTACGGTCGGAAAACAGTGTGTGTGCTGCAGGATACAGCAACATCTGGAACTGATTCCTGTACACTGACATTAACAATGTCACACACACACACACACACACACACACACGCACACACACACACACACACGGTAGGGACCTCCCAGTTTCTATTTGTGTCATTTCTTTGAAACCTTCTTGTTATTTTTATTGCTCGTCTCTCCTTGTTTTCTTTTTTGCATTACTGATGAACGATTTTCAATGCAGTCACTTAAACACACGCACACACGCGTGCGCACACACACACACACACACACACACATACACATACACACACACACACACACACACACACACACACACACACACATGGCTGTCTAGACAGGAAATATTTTATGCAAACACACAAAGAATGTCAAATATTTGGTTCACAGATGCAAACTGTAACACAGTTAAACTGGAAAAACGTAAAAAAAAAAAAGAAGAAGAGAAGAGAAGAAACAGAAGAAGGAACAGAAGAAGAAACAGAAGAAAAAGAGAAGAGAAGAAACAAAAGAAAGAGCAGCAGAAGAGGAAGAAGAAGAGAAGAAACAAAAGAAGAGCAGAAGAAACAGAAGAAAGAGCAGAAGAAGGGGCAGAAGGAAGTGTAGAGTAAACGCTGCGAGCGATGTGGCGTTTATTCTGAGTTTTATTCGGTTGTTTATTCTCTTATTAATGATTCACCGGCGTGACGCTGTCGGGATGTGATATGAGCTCGTCTTTATTTCTACCTGTGAGTTTCACGTTAAAGTGCTGCATCAGCAAGAACCCTGTTCTGATGAGTTCCACGTGAAGAGCAGCTCCTCTAAATTCTGTAATATTCTCAGAATTAAATTTTGATACCAATCAGATACGACACGTTTCACTGAGAGAACTGTGAAGGATGAAAATAAACGCCGTTAAAGTCGTGAGGAGAAACTTATAAACTCGAGTTCTTCATGAACGTGAAATTTGTATGAGATGAAGAGCACACCCTTAAAGGTTCTTTGCCTTGTCCCTTTGGGGGAAACGGAGAGTTCTAGAAAAAAAACTCTCTTTCAGAAAAGGTTCCAAGGAGAACCCTTTAAAAACAAGCATGCAGTTCTACAAAGACCCCATTTAAAGATCACCATGTGCACTATGTACAGAAAATCTACACTTATGGGTTCTTTGGCTTGTCCATCTGAGGGAAACCTTAAAGGTTCTACAAAAAAAGAACCCTTTCAGAGAAGGTTCCAAGCAGAACCCCTGTAAAAAGCACCCAAGCTTGCAGCCACAATCGCACAAATTGTGGACAGTCAAAAAAATCCTACATGTAGGTTTTAAAGAACCAGTCTGAGGTGCAGAACCCTCAAAATATTTTGGAGCAGTAACCCGTTTCCTCTTTCAGAAGGTTCTTCAAGCAGAAATGGTCCACATTCGGAGAACCTGTTTAACCGATCTACAGCTACATTCTTATGTTCAACGTATGTAGAACTTTAGAACCAAGTGTTTTGGTAGCTGCTTTAGGAAATGAAGACTGCTTAGTTCTTTACTTCCTAAATTGGTTCTTGAACCATTTCTGGTAGGAACACACACATTATTGTAGGGCTCTAGAACTATTTCTGATAGAGAAACACACTATTGTAAGGTTCTAGAGCACTCTCTTGTAAGGAAACATTATTATAGGGCTCTAGAACCATTTCTGTTAGAGATGCACACTACTGTAGGGTTCAGAAGGCTTTCCTATCCAACAGGGTTCCAAGTAAAGCCACTTTAGGAGACCCTCGGAGAACCTTTTTCTTCCTAAAAGCATATTAAATGTAGTTAGTAAACATGACACATAAAGAACCAGATCCACATTTCAGGAGCCGATGTTGCAGAACCCCAGAAGAAGAAGAATATGACACAAACAGCAATCAGCGTTCCATAGTTAAAGATTAGATCATTAGTATGTGAACCTTTTAGAACGTGAGGCTCAAACTGAGGTCCTGGAGAGGTCACCGTTCTCCTAAAATTTGGATTCTCTCCTTTCTGACACCAGTGTTCTTGATAATTATCATCTGAGTGGAACCAGGTGTGCTAAATGAGGTAGATGCTAAACTTTAGTGCCGTGGTTCTCAGGACGGAACCTGACACCTCCGCTTTCACATCACGACCTCGAGAACACAGGGTAAGTGGAGTCAGGTGTGCAAGTCAGCACAGGTGTGGGTCTGAACTACTCCAGCGTGTATGAAACCACACACTGACCTTCACTGCAGAACCCTGCTCAGTTTTAACATGACCTGAGAACCTTTCTGAGAAAACGTTGAAAGCGTGGAAACCGTTTCTCTCGGAGGTTCAGGTTTAATTTAGATCTAGAAGAAGTTCAGCTGTGATGAGTGAGTGGGCGTTCTTCAGAGATCAGCATGAGAACATGATTTACAATCCTCACACGAGTCACGGAGAACCTGAGGGTGCCGCTGAGGAACTGCAGGAATATATTACACTTAATTAAGCCTACTTAGTGCTCACCAGCCTGCTATAAGAACCCAGAGAAGTCATAAGCGTTTGATGAAAAGTGAAACTCGCGACAGGAATCCTTCTCTCTGAGGTGTGCTGGAGATCCTGGAACGTTCCGCAGAAAGATTAGACATGAGTTATGTGTTCGTTCTTTAGTTAAAGGTACACACTGAGAACGGTTCCAGCCGAGGGAACGTATACGGAAAATGTTTTAGCGATTTGAAACGTATGGATTTAACTGTTAGTAATGACGATTATCGATAATATCTAACAAATTACATTTCTTATTTAAATAATTTTTTAAAGTACTGCATATAATTGAGGAAACAGGAAACTTTTTTTATTTAATTCTTGAAAAATAATGTTTCTTCTGGATGCGATTCTTTCTTTACTGTCCAATCTTCATTATTTTATACGATCACTTTTGAGAGTTTTGTGAGATTTAGTCGATTAAAATCCTAGAAAAAATGTAACAGTTCTTTACACCATGTCTTTAGTTATATTTCAGTAATATTCCACAACAAAAAATCTGAGGAATATCGAAGAAAATTGAGGAATTCTGTAGAACAAAATCATTAAATTAGATCTTACACAGAAGCTTCTGCCTCACGTTCTGCCATCATCTGTTTAAATCGAGATACTTTTATCCGTAAGAATGCAGGAACTCTAAACTAAGTGTTGGGGTTCTTGGCCTGGAGAAGATGTTTAAATGAGCAGAAGAGCCACATGAGGAACTTTAATGGAGATGCATGTGTGTTGTTCCACTTGCCAAAAGATCCAAATGTTTTATCTCACTGATTCTAAACACGGCCTCATTCATCGTACATCTCTTAACAAACACAAGATGAGGTGCCACATTCCGGATTTACGCATCATGATCATTCCGAATGGTTTTAATTCTGCGCTTTGATCCCACGTGTGAATCGGATTAGAACAGCTGCGTCGTGTTAGATAACCACGCTCGCCCGTGTCGGTTAGAAAGGACGGATATCAGAACCATAATCAGTAAGTCAGCGCTTGGCTAATGGGAACAGTACGGAATTCTGGAGTTTTCACGCCTCAGTGTGTCGATTCTGAATCACCGTGAAATTGATTCTTTTGATTCGTTTGCTATTTTGGTTTGGTTTAGTGTCACACTGCATATAATTAAACAACCAAAAAGAAAAAAAGCTCCTTTTTAAAAAAAAAAACAAACACTTTCTTTAATTGCTAAGAAATACGGCGATGGAAACAAACCTTTACAAATTAAGTGCGAGTAGAAGAAATCACAAAAATTCCCTGAGCACGGAGAACACGGAGCCGGCGCTCAATAAATGATTAGAGAATTATATAAATAATGAGTTTCAAAATATTTTGTGGGTTTATTTTCTCTTTTTGCTTCTTTTCGTTGCTCCGAGTGTCCAGGATACGCGGCATTCCTGCAGCTCCACCCAAAACACACGCCATGTTTGATTCGTTTCCTGCAATGAGTCGATTCAGAGTCAATTCACTTTCTCCCTCGCTCAGATGCTCTCGGACCAGAGAAGCCACGCTTCGGGGAGTTAGTTAGTAAGTTATCGAGTTATTGAGGAACAGTCTACAGACGTTATAGTCATGTGACCTACATATGATCAAGCAACGCCCCCAAAGATCAGAACAGTCAGTGTGTATTAAAATGAGGTGTGTGTGTGTGTGTGTGTAGAACGCATGGGATTTTTAGTGTGGCAAGTGTGTGTACGCAGTGACGAGACACGCCCGTCTCTGTCATTTAAACAGAGCTCACTTATCCCATGTGAAACCTCCTCTGAAAATCTAATCAGAAAACTAATCCCGTCCGAAAAGTACTTAAAATCCCAGAGATACTCTGGAAATATTTACATTAGCCACCTCCATGTGTAAAACTAATCCAGCCGGAATTAGGGCTTTATTCCAACAAATGCTTCAGGAAATCCATTCCGAACCAGCTACCCCGTGAAACAAAGGAGTCAGGGTTTAAAATCAGAAAACACTCAACGAGGAATTTATCAGATCTTATCAAACCTTCCATTCTGCTTCATTATCTTCTTCCTGACCTTTGACCCCACACCCAATGACTCTCACACAGATGACGTGGAACCATTTCCTGCATGTTTGGAGCCGGGACGACGCGTGACCTTTATATTCCCTCCTCTAAAAACATATAAGATAGCACGGTTTCCGTTTTAATCGGGATAAAAGCCGAGCTGAGGGCGGTAAGACGGAGCGTGGCGGTCTGCGTGATGCAGGTAATGACGTCGTTACACTGGATTACTCCGAGCGGCCCGAGCCTCGTCCGTACCTCAGACCTATTACGCCATCTTTAATGCAATCAGGAACTCGAGCTCCATCACGGCTCGGATGGCGAGCAAGAAGAAAGAAAGGGGCTTTTTTTTTTCTTTCTCTTGTGCCACGCTGCACAGTGGTGGCTGTAATCTTGGCGAAACACACTTGCGGAAATAAACACAGTGTTTGCACGGCCTGGAGCCTGCAGCGAGGCAAGGCGAGCCTTTTATCTGCGCCGCTGTGGGGAGCGTATTTTTAGAGTGTCGTGGTTGCTGTCACCGTACCACACGAGTTGAAAGAGGGAGAGAAGGGCAGATTTCACGAAACCAGCAGCTACATGACCAGGCTGTTATTTCCTCTGGTTCGAGAGAAGAAAAAAAAAAAAAAAACGCGAATCCGGGCGAATCTTTACCCCTGCATTATGTCTGCTGAAAGCATCACTCACGCTGCAGTTTGGGGTTATTTTAAAATGTTTCGTCTCAGTGTGGTGAGAAGCCGCTGGTTTCAGCGTGACGGAGGAGAAAAATGTGCAAGTTAAGCGTTTTTATGAACCACGAAGAGCTCGCTGTGGTTCTGTCTCAACCCTCAGCGCTGTCAAGGTCACCCTGCGATAATCTCCTGTAAAACCTTCTGCACAGCCCAGTGATCAGCCATCTTAAAGATTACAGACCTCGTCATATAAAGTGTCATCATTCAGCCGACGCTGTGCCGCTTATGTGGAGGCAAACCCCCAAGGTTCCCCTGAGAACCGAGCAGAAAACAGAGTAAAATATTTAGGTTACTGCAGGATATAGTGGGTTTCTTTTCACTGCTTCTATAACTAAAGACATCAGAAGTCTGCTTTACCTCACAAATACACAGCAGTGCCCTTAACTATCCAAGGAACCCTTAAAGAACCCTTTTTTTTAGAAGCTAAACAATTATTAATTATCCAATGAACTGTTAAAGGACCTTTTTAGAATATTTTTTGAAAGCTGAAACCTATAATAATCCAATTACTCCTTAAAGAACCTTTGAGGAACCTTTTTTTGGAAGCTGATACCTTTAATTATCCAATGGATCCTTAAATAACTCTTGAAGAACCTTTTTTGGGAGGTGAAACCTTTAATTATCCAATGAACTGTTAAAGAACCCTTAAAGAGTGCTTTTTTTGGGAGATAAGAACCCATAATTATCCTGTGACTCCTCAAAGAGCACTTCAAGAACCCTTTTTCTGGAAGATAAGAACCATTAATTATTCAAAAAATCCTTAAAGAGGCCTTGATGAACCCCCTTTGGAAGCTAAATAATCTTTAATTATCCAATGAACTGTTAAAGAACCTTAAAAGATCATGTTTTGGAAGCTAAGACCCTTAATTATCCAAAGACGTTCTATGAAATAGACTTTGTGTTCTTCGTGTTCATGTACTAGAGTAAATGTTCCACTTACTGATATGGATGGTGCAACCACGGCTCTATGAAGAACCTCAATCAAAGACTATACGGTGTTAAACAGGTAAATCTAGAACTGCTAAGGATTCTTAGTTTGTCCTGTAGAGAAATGTGTTAAGGTTCTATCCAATACCAGGCTGTGCTCGGAACCCTGTTGCAGGGTTCTTTAGTTTCAGACAGAGTGAATGAATAAAAGGAGAACTTCTTCTGTGGAGCAGAAACGTGGCGTAGCTTTCGTTGGGAATCGTTACAGATTGTTAGTTAATTTCACGTGATTCATTTTAGAATCGTATTTTAGAAACGTTTCTTTTCGCTCCTGATGAATTCAGCTCCATTTTAATGAGATCGTTTTCTGTACAATTCTCATTATTACACTAATGCACTAATGTAATGAGCTAATGCACTAAAGTAATGACGCCCCCTCCTCTTTACATGATTTATGGTTTATTATTGCACTAATGATCGAAAGCTCCACTCCTCTGAACTGCGGTGTCAGAGCGAGTCCATTTAGTAAGAAGCCCCCAGACCCCACCCTGTTCTGCCCCGCCCTCATATCCCAGAATCCTCAGGCTAATCGCATTATGGGGGAAAAAAACCTGTTCTTAAGTTTTGCATGAATTTAGAGAATTGAAGGATTCCTCACTTAATTTTATCATTTCCTGTTTTTGTTTGTTTCATTGATTGCCAGATTTTGTGTTTTGGTATTTAAGTTTTTTTTCCTTCATTTCTTTAAATTTATGATGATTTTTCTGTTTGTTCATTTGGGATTTTTGTTTTTTTTCATGATGCTCAGGTCTCTGTTGTCTGTTTATATAGTTTTGATTTGCTGAGGCATTTTGTTGTGTTAGTTAGTTTTGTTTTTTTATGATGTCCAGTTATTAGTTAGTTAGTTAGTTGGATTTTTTGTGATCTTCAGGTATCAGTTAGTTAGTTAGTTTCGTTTTATGCTCAGGTATTAGTTAGTTAGTTGGTTTTGATTCTCAGGCATTTGTTTGTTTGTTCTTTTGTCTGTTTGTTTTTGTGACTCGGACATGTTTTGTTGCTGTTTTCTTTGCAGTACTTTTTTTTTTTTTAAACATAAATGTAGCTTGCATGGTTTCAAGATTTGTGATTTTCATCAGTTTTGTTGAACTCTCACCTCAGGCAGAAAAGTGTGACATTTCATTAATGAACTGAATGTTCTGTCACTATAATTATATAATTACAGTTCTTCTATCAGACATATTGCTGCAGTGTCTCTAAGGTCAGCGCCTGCGATGAACCGAATAATCTGGCGAGTCGTCGCCTTCGGCTGCAGCTCCGTGTGGATGAAGCGGTGGTTTCCGAGCCTCGTTTTTTTAGTTCTACTGTAACACAGTCTTTCATTTGCTTTAAGCGTGTGCCATGTTTCAGTCCTGCACGACGTCTGTAAATAGCGGCACCCTCGAGGGCACGTAAGGACCTGAGCGGCGTTTTCTCTGCACTGTGAAATAATTGCTACCATTCAGACGAGTATGAGGTTTGATTGCATGTTTAGTCGGAGCTCCGTGGAGAGGCACTGTGTAATTTAGAAACTGATGACAATATCGGCTTCCCCTCTGAGGAGAACGGCAACATTTATAATGCTACTGTTTTTTTTAATTCTTTTTTTATAACATTTATAATGCTACAGAAAAGAGCCCATTTATAAAAAGCATTAAAAATTGTGAAAATTATCAGGATGTGAAATTGTGTACGAGACAGATGGCGTAATTATGGTCTACACACGAGAAGATGACGTGAGACCAAGAAGGTGGTTCTAAGAACTTCCAAACTATTATTACTATTATTATTATTATTATTATTATTACATGTCTGAGGAGTGTGTAGGGCTGAAATCATCCTCATAAAACTCTTCCATTCATTAGTCAGAAATACAGCAATAGAAAAAAGATAAACAAACATTTACCAATGATCAGATAATTATAAAAATTACTAGTTTAAAACATTTTGCGTGTTTATTTTGTGAGTTTATTTTCTCAAATCTCCAGAACACATGGCATTTCTGCAGCGCTACAGCTCTGTCCTTTGGCTGGGGTTGCTTCTCATGGCTCAGTTTAGCAACTCGAAAAAAAAAATCTACAAAAAAAACAAAAAAAACGCCGCAGCCTAAAACACTCAGTCTGTTTGAATCGACTCACTCTAGGAAGTGAATCAGAGTCGATTCTGAAAGCGGATCAGGACCGGCTCTCTCAGACGCCCTCAGACCCGAGTGCGATTGCTACGTTCTCACCTGCCTGAAGATCCGCACACCAGGGTTCTGCTCAAACAGAGGAAACCCAGATTTCTCCTCAGGGATTAATAAAGTACACCTTTCTCTCTATCTGTCTATCTAAACGCTGCGTATGTGAAAGCACTTGTGACACACTTTAATTCTCATCTCAGCAAAACCTCCTCCAATGCAGAAGAATTTGTGACGGCAGTAAATTTACCGAAGTGAATCTGGGTCAAAATGTTTGATTTTATTTGAAATTTCTCCACTAATCATACAGTAAAGTGCGTTAACCTTTGTCCTTTATGTTGCTTAGCAACCAGAGCTTACTATTAACACACTGCAGAAGAATTGTTTATGGCAAATATTATTAATAATTAATTAATTTATGTATTGAACACGTGATTTCCGCATTGTTTTTGTTGACGTTTGTTTTACAGCAGTAAGCCCCTGGAGGACGAGTAAAGAGGATTTCCATGTGCACTTTTCAACTACTGTTACTTTTTATTAATTTTATTTTTCTATTTTTTTTGTACCTGCTTTATTAAATTGTTTCATCGCAGGAGCATTTATTTTCCGATGGTGAGAGAAATCAGAAACACAGATATTAACGTTTTTGAATCAGAATTCCGAGTGGCCTCCAGTGGCTTACTTTATTCCGACTGAGATGTTTATGTGAACATTTTTTAAAATTTGGATTATTAATCTGCACGTTAATGTAAATAATGCTGATGATGTCATGGGGACTCGAACTCAAATGCTCTACAGACAACCCGCCATATTATCACCTTTTCTGCCCACTCTGAAGGGGGTCTCCTCCCTTAATTGCCCCCTCTGAGGTTCCTTCCATTGTTCCTTGTCTTTCTTGAAGAGTGTGAATCTGCAGGGTGTTGATTGGGAAGAACCCGTGAAGCTCTTGGAGACCTGCTTGTGATTTTGAGCTTTATAAAATAAATAAACTTCACTTGGCTTGACTGGAGAGAGTTTTAGAAGTTCTCTTCTAAAAAAAAATAAAAACTAGGGGGATCTAAATGGACCAGAGTTTTGGTTTCTCTGCTGCTGGAGATCTAATGGCTAGTCAGGAGGAATCACAGGAGGAGAACACAAAACAAAACTGCTTCTGCTCCATAAAATGATGTTTTTAGAAGGAAAATAAAAGAAAGCACTAAGAGTCAATGACATCGAGAACCTGAATCATCAAAGAGAGCATTTTGTTCCAAAACATTTGTTTCCTGAAAAACTGATGTCCAATTGAAACATTAGGGAACTTGGTTGGTTCTCCTGCTGGAGAAAACCAGACCATTCTAGATTTATGTTGAATTATGTGGTACGTTTCATGATAAAGAACATCACCATGTTGCTCCAGATGAGCTGAAGGAGATGCAGAGAACATCAGCATCTTCCAAAAACCAAATCCTTGACTTCAAATCCTCCAGAAGGTTCCAGGTGTGCCAGAACCTGAGTTAGTGGTGAATAAAGGAGAATATATCTGCTCCTCCTCTGCTGGAGATATGAGGAAGAGGGGGAATTAGTGGAGATAGGTCAGAGGAGGACAGGAGATGGGTTTGAAGCTCAGTGAAGCAGTAAAGCGTCTCCTCTCCTTACGGGTGGCTGAGTTTAGATAACCTCCTGTAAAGAACCGCAGGGGAACGGCAGACCTGCTAGTGACGATGAGGCTGTTAGTGTTTCCTTCAAACACCTCGCGTGACTTCCTGTTTGAGTTGGAATGGTTAACAATTTCAGGAGGTTCCTTCAGGAATCTGGAGCTTAGTTTCCATCAGGATTATTTTATTGATCACGGAGATGAAGGGATGAGAAATCTGTACTGCTGTATTGGAATGAAATATAAACAGACAGATAAAGATGTGAAGAATAAAAGAATAAAACATCTCCTCCTGATGCACAGACAGAGCAGCTTGCTTGACTAGGATCTGATTAACGCCATGTATCATGCCTTAATAACTAACATCAGCATGAACACTGACATCAACATGAACACTGACACGAACGTTAACACAAACATTAACATGAACATGAACACAAACACTAACATGAACACTAACATCAGCATGAACACTGATGAACATTAACACAAACACAAACATTAACATAGACATGAACGTTAACACAAACGCTAACATGAACATGAACACAAACACTAACATGAACACTAACATCAGCATGAACACTGATGAACATTAACACAAACATTAACATAGACATGAACGTTAACACAAACACTAACATGAACATGAACACTAACACAAACACTAACATGAACACTAACACAAACACTAACACTGACATGAACGTTAACACAAACACAAACATTAACATTAACAAACATAGACATGAACACTAACACACATTTAAATGAAAATGAACATTAAAATGAAAACTGATATTAATTTGAGCATTAACACGTGTGCAGCGCTGTGTGATGCATTTCCCGTGTTATTTCCCGTGCTCATTTATTCATCATTAGTAACGGCCTGGTCAGGGTTGCGACGGTTTAAATCACTCCACTGGTTTGTTTAGATTTTAGGAAATTAGAACCAACTGACTTTGTTAGAAAATATCACATCCAGGTACGAACACAAATAATAACCTTGAGCATGTCTGAAAAAAATAATTCCTCGCACGTCTGTAGCCGAGTGTTTCCCGGGGTAGAGCGGTAGGGTTCCCACAGGCCACGCCCACTTCGGGGTTAAACCCGAATACAGATACAGGTCCAGACAGTGGCATTGTGTTACACTCCTACACTCAGCACAGCATCATTATTAAAATTACACATCAGTAGTCCTCCGAAACTGTGTGTACAGAACACGCATGTAAGAAAACGCGGCCTTTCGGCTAAATAAAGCTTTTATATTTCACCTAGTTTGTAAATCTTAAATCGTTTAGAAAGCACGGTGTTATGCTTGCGAAAGAGAAACAGCAGCGTTGTGGTGAAAAAAATAAAATCTGACTGTTACTCAGAGCGAACAGGTTTTTGCTCGAGGCACGAGCTGCTAAAGGCGTTTAGCTCGTCCTGCATGTAAATGTCTTTGCCAGCGAGCGCTAAGACGAACGCTAGCACTAGCACGCATTAGCTGCAACATAAACTTCACTTCACATCCTGGAAAAGTCTAAGGGTGAGTGAGGAGGGGTGGAGAGGGTGTGTGTGGGAGGGTTTAGTCTGGAAATCCAATCACACACACACACACACACACACACACACACACACAGTGCTCAGGCTAATAGGCTGTACAGAGCACACAGAGGATGAGGAGAGTGATTAAGCTGCGGATTTCAGAAAAAAACCCTGAAACCTGCAGGAAGATTCACAGCTCTAAAGCACCTCAAGCTGCTTTTCTTCTTGAAATTGTGTGTGTGTGTGTTTTATTTCCTGACTTATTGATGGCTCTAATGTGCCTCGGTGGGTCTGTGCTTTATTTCTGCCTTTCTCGCCACTCCTCTTTAATTTTTCATCTGAAGCTGAGAGGATGTTCGAGTCCATAATGTACATATCTTATTAATGTGTGGTTTTCACAACACGCCTTTAATCGCCGGAGATGCGGCTGTTTGTCTCGGCCTCGATTTCTCAACTGGACGGCTTTCCCGGGTGGACGTATGGGTCAACTCACACACACACACACACTCACACACACACACACACACACAAACACACACTCACACACACACAAACACACACTCACACACACTCACACACACACACACACTCACACACAAACACACACTCACACACACACTGCCAAAGGAGTGATTTTCTTTCATCAGTTGGCAAAATGATGATGCAGATTTTCCTCAAGAAGCTGCTCTGTTAAACTGGTACTAATTCATCTAAATACTGTTCAGCACCATTTGGGAAGAGGATAATTAATTTCAAATCTGTTTTAATTTAAGAATAAAAATGACCAGCCTTAGCTCACTATTAAATAAGCAAGTCAAGTCTTCTTGGAAAACGTCAGCTAGCATAAATAACTAGCAAACAACAGCTCTATTATATACCTTATTAAATATTACACCATTCTGACATCATAGACAGTTCTCTAGGTCTCTGTTTTTCTCATAGTTGTGTTTATTGATCCTGTTACTACACCGTAGCAATTTCTATTTATTAATGAAAAACGTCATACTTTTATCCATTTATAGTTACATTTAATGTTGTGGAGCAACTTTAGAACTCCAGAGTTGATCTTTTTCCTATAACAACACATCTCCTAGTGTTTTATTCCTCTTATACCACAGCAATTTACCAACAATTACATTTTTTTATTTATTAAAGAACATCATACTTCTTATACGCTTATAGATACATTAAACGTTTGTGAAACAAGTCAGTTCCTGTTGTCACTTACGTTATAGCAGCTATAAACAGTCGTTCCCTCACCAGCCGCTCTTTATTCTCTCTCTTCAAGTTAATAAGAAAAAAAACGCAGCTTGTTACGCATGTTACCGAGAAACCGCAAAGAAGCGTAAACTCCTCTGTCCTGAAGATGTCGGAAAACTTAAAGTTACAGATTTGCAAAGCGCTGACACTGGAGACTCCTTCCATAAATGTTACATAAACACTTTTCTCCTTTCATGACTTTAATTAGTTTACGTGGAGTGTCGCTGTTCACGTCCCTGTGAATGAGCCGTTACTATAGAAACGATAACGTATTAGAACGAGCGCATTAATATAAACCTGCGCTACTGTCAGAGCTGCTGTTCTAGAAAACTAATCAACACCTTCTGACCAATCAGAATTGAGGATTCTGCAGGAGCATGGTGTAATCAGAAATATGACATCACACAGCACAAGAACGAAAGACAGAAATTCTGTGATTGAGAAATAAACTAAGTGAATGTATGTGTCGTGTCTCTGTTTCCGTGGTGTCATTAGCTGTGTGTGTGTGTGTGTGTGTGTGTGTGTGTTTTCAGTTTAGCCCACAGTGTTTTTTGCGTGTTTGTTTGTGACGAGCAGCGAGTCGGCGTCGATCTGGAGGCTCCTCCGCTCACTTCACTGTAATTAATGATTTTCTCGTCTGACTGAACCTGGCATTTGTGGGACGTCACGGACGTCTCCGGTGAAAACGAGCGCTAAGCAGACCCGCATTAAAACCCCATTTTTAGCTCCTGCAGTCGCCCCAATGCTCACACACACACACACACACACACACACACACTTATACAGCATATACACTGTATATATTATAGATCTGATTGTCAGCAAAAGCCTTCCACTAACAATAGTTTTTATTTAATCAGTTATCAAAAAGTAAAAAAAAACATGAATGCAGGGAGCTGGAATGAAAAAACTCTTAATAAGCTGAAAAAGAAAAGAAAGATGGAGAGACTAAAAAGCACGAAAGAAAAATGAAAGAGAAACAAAGAGGAAAGAAATAATGAAAGGCATGAGAAAGAAAGAAAGAATAGATAAGAGCGAGAGAAGAACTTGAGAACCGAGTGTGTGGAGCCAAGCTTTGGGAACTGAGTGTTGAGAACTGAGTGTGGAGAATCACATGCTGAGAAGCGAGCATGGAGAACCGAGTGTTGAGAACTGAGCACTGAGAACCAAGCATGGGGAACTGATTACTGAACACTGAGTGTTGAGAACTGAGTGACGAGGATGGGGAACCAAGTGTGTGGAACCAAGCATTGGGAATTAAGTCTGGAGAACAGTGTGTGGAGAACTGAGTGTGGAGAACCGAGTGTGGAAAACTGAATGTGGAGAAACTGTATAGCCGTGTGTGTAGAGCTGAAACTGTAGAACCAAATGTGTAGAACTGAAACTATAGAACCGAATGTGTAGAACCGAGATTGTGGACCCGAGTGTGTAGAGCTGAAACTGTAGAACCGAGTGTGTAGAACCGAGATTGTGGACCCGAGTGTGTAGAGCTGAAACTATAGAAATGTATCTGTAGAACCGAGTGTGTAGAGCTGAAACTGTGGAACCGAGTGTGTAGAGCTGAAACTGTGGAACCGAGTGTGTAGAACCGAGGCTGTGTGTTGTGCTGAGGTGAAGCAGGAGACTCGGACAGAGTCGACGGCGTTCATGATGGCGTGAGTCTCCACACGGCCGGCTCTAAATAGAGCTCATGAAGCGAGTCCTTGATTCAATTACAAAACCTCATGATTCAGTGGGCTGTGCCAATAACACTCACACACACTCACACACACACACACACACACACACACTCACACACACTCACACACACACACACACACACACACACACACACACTCTCACACACACACACACACACACACACACACTCACACACACACACACACACACACACACACACACACACACACACACAC
>CM075027.1:682177-684677 GCA_037576675.1 Pangasius sanitwongsei
ACACACACACACACACACACACACACACACACACACACACACACACACACACACACACTCACACACACACACACACTTCTGTCATTGTTCTCATGATGTTCCGCAGTGAGCACAGAATAGAAGCGAAGTCAAAATCATTTAACGTCACACAGATGCTGATGGAGGACCTTTATGGTGGGAACACACACACCCACACTCACACACACACACACACACACCCACACACACACACCCACACACACACACCCACACACACTCACACACACACACACCCACACACACCCCCCCCACACACACACTCACACACACACATTTTTTTTTTTTAGATTATAACGTACACTGTGTTTAATACACTGAACATTTCTGTTTTTCTTGAGTAAAAAAGTTTACACCTCGCACCCTAAAGAGTTCTTCACGTCCTCCTGAAGGTTCCATATAAGACCCCACAACAGAACCTTCTAGAAAAAAAAACAGCTTTCAGAAAAGGTTCCATGTAGAACCTCTCCACTTACTGATGAATGATGGAACCCAGGCTCTTCACAGACCCTCAGTCAAAGGACGTTAGAACGCTGTACATTCTTACAGATGTATTTGGATCTTTCAGAAAAAAGGTTCTTCGAGGGTTCTTTAAGGGTTTAGTGGATAATTAGAGTTCTTGAGGTCATTGGATAATTGCAATTCTTAGCCTCCTAAAACTTGGAACCCATTCTGGTAGAGAGACACTCTGTTGTAGGGTTCTACATAGAACCATTAAGGGTTCCCCCACAGGAAGAACTCAAGTAAAACTCTTTTAAACAACTAAGAACACACCTAACCGTCCAAAGAAAAGTGACTACACTCTTGTAGAAAATGTAGAACCGTTAAAGGCTCTTCGGTTGTCCATCAGGAGGAACCCTTAGAGTACCATGTAGAACCCTAAAACAAAGTGTTTTCCGATATGAGAGTTTCCAAGTAGAAGCTAACAACCTTTAATTATCCGGTAAACTCTTAACTCCTGCTTATCTAGAACCCGTCAGCTAACATTTAAACCATTTTGTTTCTTTAAGGGTTCTTTCAGGGTTCTTTAAGGGTTCTTTAAGGGTTCTTTAAGGGTTTATTGGGTACTTAAGGGCTTCTTGAATACTTGTGTACACAGTGGGTCCAAACGTTCATGTCCTGAAGTTGATCTCAGCTCTCAGTGGTTCTGTAGCTTACGTTCGGTCAACAAGAAGCCTGTTCGATTAAAAACAAAACAAAAGCAACACAACTTTATAAACTGTAAAAGAAAGAAAGAAAGAAAGAAAGAAAGAAAGAAGCCTAGTAGAAAGAAAGAAAGAAAGAAAGAAGCCTAGTAGAAAGAAAGAAAGAAGCCTAGTAGAAAGAAAGAAAAAGAAAAAGAAAGAAGCCTAGTAGAAAGAAAGAAAGGAAGAAAGAAAGAAAGAAGCCTAGTAGAAAGAAAGAAAGAAAAAGAAAGAAAGAAAGAAGCCTAGAAGAAAGAAAGAAAGAAAGAAAGAAAGAAGGAAAGAAAGAAAGAAAGATTTGATTTTTAACAATGCTTTATTTCTAAGTTCTGTACGTTATTTTCACTTCTTTATCCAAATCCAGTTACAAACGTTATTTCACACCACATGGATCTGCTGGAGTGACAAAGCTAACGTTGCTAACAGGTAATGGGAGTTTATAGCTACCAGTTTAGCATGGTGCACTCAGTGTGTATGCAGACTGAGATGGGGGCGTGGCCTAGATTTGAATAAATTTGTTTATGCATGAGCATTGTTACGGAGACACATGGTGCATTTTAAGGCGAGTTTGAGGAGTTTTAGTTAAATTAGCCGTCTAAAGCTCTGTGAATCTTTTGCGTGTTGCGTCTTCACGATCGGCGTTTTTCTCTCGCTGAACAATCCTGCACTTTTCATCGTCACGTGAACGCAGAGTGAAAGTCGTTAACTCTATTACACACTCGATTACACACTTTATTATTTTACACGCAACTCGTGAACAATTAACACACGAGCGTGATTTAATTGATTCTTCATTTATAACATCGCTGCAGGATTACAGCCGTTTATACACGTCTTATAACGTCCATCCGTGTGTGTGTGTGTGCGCGTGTGTATGTGTGTGTGTGTGTGTTTGTATAGCATAATGAAATTGTATTACACACACACACACACACACACACACACCATGATATATTAGTACAATAAACACACAGCTCAGTAAATCCATACTTCACATAAAGGGTCTTATATTAAAACTAAATATAATTTTGTAAATAAACACTGTGTGTGTGTTGTGCTGTTCTGGGAAAATAATCAACACCAGGGTGGTGCGATGAAGCGGAGTTACTGTCACCTCCCTAGCGTTGATTATTTCCCTATAACAGCATGTCTCCAAGTGTTTTATTCCTCTTACACCACAGCAGTTTACCAAGGATTACAGTTTTTCTGTTTATTAAACAATGAAGGGTCGTACTTTTTATCCATTTACAGTTACAAAAGCAAGTTATTTCCTGTTGTCA
>CM075027.1:689677-700935 GCA_037576675.1 Pangasius sanitwongsei
CGCCTGATAAATGTTACTATGGCAACCAGTAGCAGGAACGCCTACTGGCGACCTCACGGCACAGTGACTAGCGACAGATGATAGCAGTGATAAAACTGCTGTATGTGTGAGTGTACCTTTAGTATCTATCTATCTATCTGTCTATCTGTCTGTCTATCTATCTATCTGTCTATCTGTCTGTCTATCCCAGATGGGCGGGGCTTAAACCAGTTGTAGGATGGGTGAGAGGGGTCCTTCCTGGTGGAGGTTGTCTTCCTCACACTCCGTGTGGTGTAAATGTCCTCAGTGCAGGGCTTCCTGTCAGATACCGAGCAGTTCCCCGGTGCTACAGCTTTATAGACTAACTGTAGATAATAATTAACATTAATTATGGAATACAGCACAGAAATATTATTTATTGTATCAACAAACATGTATAAGCAAGTTAACAGAATCATTAATGATCGTGGCTGGAAGTCCGCCGTTACTGGTCGTGGTCATGTTTATAAGAGTTTTCTGTTTTCTGAATCTTTGCTCTGTGTGATGCTACGTTGTTGTTGTTGTTGTTGTTTTTGTGCTGTTCTTTTTAAAATTAGCTTTGCAGGCTCGGTGTGAAATGTGAAATGTTCTTTCTTCTCGTCCTTGCTGTTTGATGTCTGGACCCCTTGAAGGACAAAACTCCAGGCAAGTTTTTTGAGGTGGATTTTTTTTTTCTGGTAAAAAAGCTTCTCTCCTGATATTCAGGTCCGCAGGTACAATTGACTTTCCTTCAGAACCGGAGCGTGCATCGTTCCCAACTAAAATATTATCAATATTTAATTATGATATGCTTCAGGGAAAGAGAGACTCGATAAACTAGTGGGATTTTTTTTTTATTTTGGAAAATAATTTATAAATCAGAACACAGATTTATTTGGGTGGAGAATTACTATTCTCATCTATCACAGGAGGAAATAATGTCTTACTTTTAATTAACAGAGAACTGCTTTTATTAAAGACAACTGTTTCATTCAGAAAAAAATAATCTCAAATATTGACCATAAATGCAGCGTTATTGCTTCTTCAGCAGGATAACTCTGTGCAGCACTGCATATAAGATGAACTATACAGCTGAGTGCAAAAGTTTGCGTCCCCCCTTCATGATTGTATAGAAACCGTACAAAAGTAACTCAAAAAGTTTTACAGTTTATCTGTGCAAAGAATACATTTTAAAAATGTCACAAATGAAATGTGTAAGACTTTTAAGTAACATTTATGGAAGGAGTCTCCAGTGTCAGAGGTGAAGCTATAAGTTTAAGTTCTCCGACATCTTCAGGACAGAGGAGTTTACGCTTCTTTGCGGTTTCTCGGTAACATGCGTAACAAGCTGCGTTTTTTTATCTTATTAAATTGAAGAGAGAGAATAAAGGGAGGCTGGTGAGGGAACGACTGTTTATAGCTGCTATAACGTAAGTGACAACAGGAACTAACCTGTTTCACCAACATTAAAAGTAACTATAAACAGATAAAAAGTAAATAAAAATTGTAATCATTGGCAAAATGCTGTGGTATAAGAGGAATAAAAAAACATGGGCAGATGCTGTTATAGGATCAGAGTGCTCCACTTCATCACATCACCTTGTCACTCAGCATATTAGTATCACACACACACACACACACACACACACACACACGTCATGTTTATTACTTATAACAAACAAGAAGGACTTATGAGGTGAAAGGTGAATTGTTAAACATCATATAATGAATAAAATGTCTGTCATTTTGAAAGAGTCACGATTTGATTGGTTGCTCAGTTTTAAAGTTAATAAGAGTCACGATTTGATTGGATATCGTATCGGCACACTTAACCACACCTCTTTATAGCATGTATTCTGACTCCGCCCCTTTTTAAACAATCATTATTATATGCGAGTACTTCAACACTCAGATGTTAAACACACACATTAAAGCACAATAAATTTATAAAATAAAACTGACCCAACGTTTCCCAGACGTCCCAGATTTCTTTTTTTCCCCTCTACACACCTGGAAGGTTCTGAGTGTTTCCCTCTGAATGTAAATAATGCAGCTAAAGCTGTAAATATCGGCTACATTATTCACAATGTCACTCGATTTTGTTGGTTTTATGAGGCTCTGGTGCTCAATTACGCGACGACAGAACGATTACGGGACATTTTCATAATTCATACTCGGCCTCTGAGGCTGGAGCAGTGTGTCGGAGTGAATACGGTGCCCTTTAATGTTTCCGTTGTCGGGTGGCTTTAGTATGCGTGTCATGATGGCTGCCGTTTCCTGAGCGAGCCTCTCGAGCGTGACCATTGATCACCTCGCTGCTTCTGCATGACCGCTCTTCCATTTATAAACTCCTTTTAGTCCACACACACACACACACACACACACACACTGCCAGGAGGCTTCTGTCCTCCAAATATCACTGTGTGTGTGTGTGTGTGTGTGTGTGTGTGTGTGTGTGCAATCACAGTCTGATTTAATGCCACATGAACACTTGAACCTGCATCGTAAGACTGACATAACCTCATGGCAGATGCAGCGTATATTCTATCGCCGCTGTTACGATACCTGCGTGTTCATACAGAAATATACTCGTTTCTGATTGGCTGGTGGATGTCCTATTTTCATAACTCCAAATACAAAGTAACCATGGCAACAAGCATAATAAAGATTTTAGACACTGATATTTTACTTATCAGCAACAATAATAAAGCGAGTTAGAGATGTCCGAGACGTAACCATGGTAACAATCACTAGCTAAAAAAGTTATATAAAGCTACTACAGGTTATAAGGAATTACGGTATGCTTCTTTATCTATAACTTTACTGAAATTTATTTATTTATTTATTTATTAAATTCTGTTTACGGTTTTAGAAGAATCGATGCACATCAGCTAAGATTTCTGATGAGGTTTAAACAGATGTAATGGATTAATTCATCAAGCATTATGACATGGAAGGTTCCAGATGTTTTTGTTAAATATGGCTCATGCTTGATTATACTTTTTAACTGTTTATTTATTCAAACAATTTCAGTAAGATCCTGATCAGGGTCACAGTGGATACAGAGTCGATCCCAGGAACAATGGTGTGAGGTGGAAATACATCCTGGATGAGACACCAGATCATCACATACACACATTCACACCTGGGGCAATTTAGTGAAGTCCATCCACCTACTGAAATGTTTTTGGGCGGAGGGAGGAAACTGGAGAACCCAGAGTAAACCCATACAGGCAAACCGGGGACTATGGAGCGTTGATGTATGTTTAGTGTTGAAGCTCTTACTTCTCTGACCTCTGGTTCTTGCTATCAGGATTCACATAATTAGTAGAATAGAGTTGACTTGTGTGTAATTAAAGTGTCATGTGATCTCAGTATAAATACACCTGTTCCTGGAAGAACCCTGGAGAACACACATCTTCATGAAGACCAAAGAGCTATCAAATCAAGTCCTGGACAAAAGTTATAAAAAAAAAAAACACATCCCAAACTTATTTTTAAAAAAAAATAAATTTAGAGTACAAGGGAAACGCCGAACATGATGCTACCACCACCATGCTTCACAGTGGGGATGGTGTTCTCAGGGTGATAAGCAGTGTTGAGTTTGATGCTACAAAATACTAAATACTTCGTATACTTACTAAACACAAGGCACAAGGTATTTCTAACACTTCTAACAGAGAGAGAGAGAGTGTTTTTAGTCCACGTCAGTAAATTCTCCTAACATTTGAAGGGAATATATAATATATATAATAATATATAAAATACATTTTGAATACACAAATAATTGTGTGTGAATCAGGGTCCCTCTGCATAATAAATAAAATGAAAATAAAATACTTCATGTGAAAAATTACACAGATTAAAATTAAGTTAAAGGTTAGTTACAGTTTGTATCTTTATATACAACTACATTTTTATGAAATTGAAATCAATCCAAGCACATCATCATCATCATCATCGTCGTCATCGTCATAACTCAGTTAAATTTAGAATTTTTAAAAAAAATTAAAAATTGGTCTCTGATATAACCATGTATCGGGAAATTTGACCGAGTGTTCTGGTCACATGATTGGTCCAAGCAAATATTAGCAGATATTAGCATATTATTGCATTTTCTCACGAAATGTTAGAATGCCCTTGAGAACAGATCTTAAGTCTGTGCGTTGGGAGAGAAGAAAAAATAACATTAAAATAAAAAAATGGTGTATCACGAGTTTTCAAATGTGAAGAAAACTTCAAAGGATCTTCAGATACATTTCTGAATTTCTCAAAACAACCGAGAAAATGGATCTCAGTTCTGAAAACATATGAAGCACTTCGTCTTTTTTTTGCGTCTCTGCATAAAAACGTTTTCCGGCCAGAAACCACGAGGAACACGCAGTCAGGGCCACGCATCGAGACAGCCGCAAACCTCCTGGGATCTGAGCGGCGTTAAAAGAATCTCTCTCCATCTTCTGAAACGTAGGAGTAATACATCATGGTGTTTAGCAGGAGGGTGAAGAAGCGTCTGTTCCTCCTCGCTCGGGGGGTTTAAGAGCTTCAGCGTGACAGGAATCAGAGCTGACTGACTTTACACGCTGCTGCTGATGACCGTTCTGTTGAGAACCTGTTGAGTGGCTTTCCCACAGGTGTCGAGCAACACGTCGTCTCGGGCGAGTGACGGAAAACTTGCTGCAGATTTCAGACGGAGAAGTCATCCCGTCTGCCCCGCTGCCTCGCCTTTCATCACGACGAAGGCGTGTTGACACGACTGGGTCTGACGCCGTTCCTCCTGAACACTTCCTGGATCACACTTGTGTTTTTGAAGGACTTCCTGTTGCTTAATTGAGTGCTTCTGTCTTCTGTGTGTGTGTGTGTGTGTGTGTGTGTGTATTAGATAAAACCATGGTTCATGTAAATCATGTAAATCATTTCTAATGCGATCTGTGTGAAATCTAAGCTCTCGCTCTCCTTCTTACGTTACGTTCATCTGAATCTTTGCAGGTTTTCTCAGATGTTTGTAAGACATCCTGCCTTTTCATGCCACTTGTTTAATTTATTGGTTTGTTGTGTTTCCTTTAAAACACGTTTTTTTGCACTGACTAGCCGAGTTTGCGTCACTACATGAAACTGTCAGCACCAAAGTCGCTAAATAAAACTTGAAAATGGATTTTTTTAACACCTTAAACTCCCATGAGCCATCGCTGGGTCCAGACTACTGCTGCCTCCGAGTCCTCCTCTAAAGTTCATGCATATGTTTTCGGAGGTTGTGATTATGATGTTGTTTATGTTCAAGCGTTTTTTTTTGTTTTTTTTTTACAAGAAGTTTATTTTAACATGCAAAATCACCACAAGTCTTCATACTTTCAGCCACCATGACCATGATCGCCTTGTAATTACTGAAGGCAGAACAAAGCTGGAGCTAAACGTCTTTTCTGTTGCTGATGTTTTGAATCACATGAATCAGATATTAAATTGCACATGAATAGGTTAGTAGTTAGTATCACATGTGAACCAGATAGTAAATCACGTGTTAATCAGATAGTGAATCGTGTGTGCATCAGATAGTGAATCGTTTGTGAATCGTTTGTGAATCAGATAGTGAATCATATGTGAATCAGAGAGTGAATTGTGTGTGCATCAGATAGTGAATCATGTGTGAATCAGATAGTGAATCGTTTGTGAATCGGATAGTGAATTGTGTGTGCATCAGATAGTGAATTGTTTCTGAATCGGATAGTGAATCGTGTGAATCAGATAGTGAATCGTTTGTGAATCGGATAGTGAATCGTGTGTGAATCAGATAGAGAATTGTGTGTGAATCGGATATTGCATCAGATAGTAAATTGTTTTGTGATTCAGATAGTGAATCATGTTTAAATCAGAGAATTGGATAGTAAATCAATTGTAAAACAGATAGTGAATCATGTATGAATCAAATCGTTTGTGACTCGGATAGTGAATCATATGTGTGAATCAGATGGCGAGTCAAATTGTGAAATGTGCGTAAATCGGAATGTGAATCGGACAGTAATTCATCTGTGAAATAGATCGTGTGTAGAAATGTTTGATGGAAAGACTGATTTTATTTCAGTGATTAAAGTGATGAACAATGGAGATTTCATATCATCGGGTTTGTAATTAATCACTGATCAAATTTCACACAACGTAGAGAAGCTAAGAGACTAAAAACAAGAAGATGGTCGAGTATAAAGAGTAAGAAGAAGTAGGAGAGACAATGAGGAACTAACAGAGTATAAAAATAGTGAACCGAGGACACTAGAAGGAACCAAGAGTCTATAAATAAAAAAATTAAACACACTGCTGTTATAACGCAACGACTTTTCAAGGACATGCTGCAAGCTAAAGGATATAAACAGCTACTGACCATGAGGGGGCGTGGCCAAAGCTGATGTGACTCAGGAACTGAAGTAAACCAGGAAGTTGGAATTTGTGTCGAGTCGTGTGTATGCTAGAACTTAGTTAGAACACACAGAACCTGTTCTACTGATGCTAATGGAAAAGTTAGCTGTACCATGGAGCAATGTAGCGTGTAGCATGTTTACATACAAAAGATCACATTACAAGTGATAGGACTAGCAAGTTTTGGTTAATGCTATTAGTTAGCTAGCTAATGATGGCCATGTTAGCTAATATCTTTAGATAAAATGTTATAGAAGGTGTGAATATTTTTTCTGGTTACAGTTAATTTTTGAATAAAGTTGGCTAGTTTGCAATCGGAGTATTAGCGTTGTTAATGTTACGAATTAAAACAGCTACGAATTTATTTGAGATATTTTTATTTCGATCCATTTTACATTGTTGCTATCTTACTAACAGCTAATTAGCCTATTATATGCTAATTAATTAGCTAACGATTGGCCAATTCAAGGTTATTCTGTTCGATGCACGGTTTCAAGCTCTAACAGAAAAGATTCGTTCTGCCAGCGCTGGTGTTTGAACCCGAGCCGCGAGGAGAAGCGCTCTGCGTTTAAGAGACGACAGCAGATGCGGGGGTTCGGGACGTGTTTGTGATGTACAGTATGTGTAGATAGAAGAGACGTAGTGAGACAGAAAGGTGAGAAAGCAGAAGGACAGGAGCTGTGAGAGAGGTGCGGCCGTGTCAGACCTTCTTTTAACCAGCGCTAAAAAAGCAGAAGAGGAAAAACTGCGATGTGTTTGGTGACAGGCTGTAAAAAGCTTTCAGGATGGAGGAGAAAGAACGTCATCGCTCCGTCTCTGAGGAACCGCTTCCACTTCACCGCGCTGAGAAAACTGAGAAAACTGAGAAAACCTTCTGGAGGGAGATGAGAAACAACAGGTTCCATCAGGATGGACGTCTCCTCAGGGAAGGAGTGATGGGAAATCAAAGTCACATGACCTTTCTATTCTATTCTGTTCTATTCTCAAATCACATACTTCTAGCATCTAACTCTATTAATGGTGTACTAGAACTCTTTGTTGAGGGGGCGGAGTCATCGGGTCACATGGTTAAGATCACAATCTCTGATTGGACGCATATAATTTGATTTAAAAAAAAGCTTCTGCTGGATTTTTAAAAAATCGTATGTCCTCTGCAGGGTTAAATAATTAAAGCTTTATATATACTTAAAAAATTCCTTTTATTTAATGTCAACACAATGATTTTATTATTTAAAACTTTCTTCTTATTATTATTATTATTATTATTGAATGTTTACATTTTGTATTTATTTTTCATACAGTCTTTGTTTATTTGTTTGTTTGTTTGTTTGTTATCTACAGAATTCTACAGAATTTTTCACAGTTTTTTAAAAAAAAATATGACATGTTTATACATTTTGTAATATTTTCTCGTCCCCATTTTGGTGTAAATAATTTCATCTTGTAGACGTTAAATGCAGCGTCGTTAAACGCGATTTTCCGATGATTACCATCAGAACCGTTAGGAACCTTTAGCACGTTCCATTAAATGAACACTACAGACCAGAACCGCACGAGATCCCAGTAGGAACCAGCAGAAGTGTTTTCATTTTATCAGCATTTTGTTCAGATATTCAGAGATTTTAATCTGCGATGAGGATTTGTTTCAGTTTCAACAGAGGAAATGATCTGCATTAGTGTTTGATGTGAGAGGACGGAGACCTCTGGACTCTTTACTCTTACTCTGGATATTAATGTAAGACGAGGTGAGTACTGTGCATGAATATTTTTCATCGTAATCATAATGCTCTCTCTCTCTCTCTCTCTCTCTCTCTCATTCTCTCTCTCTCTATTGCAAATCTGTCGGCTGTCGATCTTGTTTGCGGCCATCAGGGGAGTAGCAGACGGCATTAACGAAGGAGACGAGCTTGTCTGATGTGGAGAGAACAGAAGAAGTCATGATACACAATAATACACAAAGCGCCGAGACACTCATCACAGTCGTGTTAAATTAATCACATCCAGATCTCGTCTTGTATCTTGTATGCGTACATAATGCAGCTTGTGGTAAAAAAATCATAATAATAAAACGCTTCTTCCCTTTTTCCTGGTGCTGTATTCAGCTCACAGAGGCAAAGATGGAAAAAAATAACATATGAATTATGAATACGCTCATCTCATCCACAGCTCCGGGAAATGGCGAAATGGCGAAACAGCGAAACGGCGCAGGCCTTCATCCCTCTAAACTCTCCCGGTGTTTGGAGTTGAATGGTTCTGAATTCAGTTATTAAATTTTGAAGAGTGTCTCCTCGTGCTCTGATTGTGTGAAAGCGATTTGTGGGTCTTCACATCAGCCTTTAGGTTATTTATTCTAATAGTGTTGTAAAAAGCAGCGCGACGCTGTAGTGCTAACGGCGAACATCCTGCTGATTCACCACACACTCTCGAGCTAACAGGATTTCCAGCCAGTTTGTGGTTCTGATAAACGACCCGGTGACGGGACACAGCATGAGATATGTGTGTGTGTGTGTGTGTGTGTGTGTGTGTGTGTCCACAAATAAATATGGCAACTCTGGTGCTTGGTGGACGCTCAAGCCACATTGTTACTTCACGACCTGTCCAAACTTCACATGATTATAATGAGTGAAATGCAATCACGTGTATAACACGTGAAGCTGTATTTTATAGTGTTATGCCCTAGTTCTAGTAAACACATCATCACAACATCACGTGCATAACGTGGAAATGAATAATGTGGAATAAAACATGTCGTACATGTAAAATAATAAAAAGTAAAAAATTTGAAAATGGGGAAAATAAGTTACTTACATGAAGAAAAATCACAAATGACAAATCATGCATGAATCATACGGAAAAATATCTAATGTGAAAATAAACAGATTAACAAGAAAATAAACGAGTTCTGTGGAAATAATCAACATGCATAAATAAACGAATAACGTAGGAAAAACACGTGACAGTAAGAACACGCACTGCATGTGGAAAACGTGTGAAGCGTAACTTGTGCAGTGTTTAAAAAGCACACGTGTGAAAATCGTATATGAAGATCACGTACGTTTTCTGTAAGGTGACCTGCGTGGATTTCATCGTGTCGACATCGGGGATAAAAACGAAAGCAGTGTGACGGCTGTCGCTGTTTATTTACTTCCAGCTTTTCTCGACATGCATTTTGTCTCCCACGAGTGAGGAGTTTGTAGGTTTCTGAGGGAGAAAACCTTCTACTGCTTCCTCTTTTATCACACACACTTCAGCTGCGTTGACATGACTCAGTGTGACATGTACGAGTCCTCCGGCACTTCTGAACCACTTCATCGTATTCTCCTGTGTGTGTGTGTCTTCAGGACTGGGATACAGGTACGCGGAGATACGCTGAGATATGCTGAGATATGCTGAGGCACGCCAAGGTATGCTGAGGTACGCTGAGGCACGCTGAGATACACTGAGGCACGCTGAGATACACTGAGGCACGCTGAGATACACTGAGGCACGCTGAGATACTCTGAGGTACACTGAGGCACACTGAAATACGCTGAGGCACGCTGAGATACACTGAGGCACGCTGAGATACACTGAGGCACGCTGAGATACTCTGAGGCACGCTGAGATACACTGAGGCACGCTGAGATACTCTGAGGCACGCTGAGATACTCTGTGGGTAGCTGAGGCACACTGAAATACGCTGAGGCACGCTGAGATACACTGAGGCACACTGAGATACTCTGTGGTACGCTGAGGCACACTGAAATACGCTGAGGCACACTGAGATACTCTGAGGCACGCTGAGGTACACTCAGTGTTGTTGTGTTAACCTAGCAGGCTTGGAGTGTAGAAATGATGCTAAGTGAGAATGAAGAGAGATATGGAGGGAGCCAAGCTAAGCAGGTGGAGGAGAGCAGCACTATTGATCAACAACACAAACATCTAACGAACATCAGTTAAGACAAGACAGAATATTTATTCAGTTGCTGATCAGGAACTAGCGATATGTTAAGAGACAGTTGAGTTTTTCCTGCTGTAGATCCAACATAACAGAACTTTATTAGCTTGTTAGCATGAATAGATTCATCAAAGCCTAAGAAAGTGCACTATGGTGTCCCACAAGGCTCTCTTTCAGGCCCGCTGATATTCACACCTGAAGGTAGAACTCAGAAACTTAACGCTGCTGTTATTCAGCTCCACCAGAAATCTTTGGTATTAATAAATCTCCCGGAGAGTTACATGAATGGTTGGCTGGAAGGAGAATATAAAAAACAAAACCGTGATGGCATCCTAATTAGCGAGCGAGTTGCATGTTGCTGTGCTGCCGAGACGTGAATGGTGAATCGTTCCCATCATGCTGTGTGTTGGATTGTGCTGCATTGATCACACTGTAGGTCTTGAATATTGAATTCAGTCCTGATCCCTCTTCAGCAGATGTGTGTCCGGCTCTCAGCGCCCGGCTTCGGCCTCGAGCACGGCTGAATTATTTAAACCTTTTAACACTGGCAAGGGTTTGAGAGTCGTCAGCTCCTCAGAATCACAGGAGGAGGATCTTTGTTTCACAGCAAGAGAACGCTAATGCTAACTGAGTTTATCACTTATCAGTTTTGGGCGTATTCATAGTAGAGTTCAGAGCTCAGTGAGGATTTAACACTGAAATTCCACACATCAGTATTCAGATCTCAGACGTAACTACAGACTATTCAGTAGTGAGAGTTACGCACATGCAGGAGGCGGAGTTTGTCTAAAACAGGGGCGTGTCTCAGTTACGCTCGATTCTGATCTTGAGCTTAAGCGCATGTTTCTTGCGTGATATCGGCTCGAGTGAGGAGCAGCGTTAAGTCCAGCGCCGCCGTCTGACTGTTTAATGTAACTAC
>CM075027.1:701035-715066 GCA_037576675.1 Pangasius sanitwongsei
GTGGAAGCCATTTTGTTCAATTAAACCAGTGATTAATGTGAGAATTACAGCGAGCTCTGTTCATGCAGTGATGTATTGCTGATATACGAGTCTCCTGTTAGATTTATTTCAACACTCGCATCTTCTCACTCAGATATCATCATATTAGTGTTTTATTTTACATTGTAGGTTTCATCAGAATTCCTTGTTCAGTCTGCATTTTCTTTCCCTTATTTTATTTTTTCGGTGTAAAAGTGAGTGTGTTTAAAGGCGGTGGTCGAGACGCTACATGCAGGTGATTTTAATAAAGTCACGCTGCATAACTTGTAGAATTAAGTCGGAGACTCTGAATGCGGTGTTTTGTCTGTTTTCCGTGGAGCTTGTAAACATTAGTTTTTGTGTGTGTAACCTTGGATGTTCTGTGCTTTGGACTTTAAATCTGATGAACTGAGACTCTTGGATCAGCAACTTTCCATCCAGGTTTCAATCTGAAACATTGCTCTTTTCTCTCGCGGCTCTTCTTTTTTTTTTTTTCTTTTTTGTTATCTTTTTTATCAAAGTGGCTCTCTGATCTGGTGACATGTAAAGTCCATCATACGTTTTTGCACCAGAGACCCATCAGCTGTTGTTGAATCCATTTCCATCCTCCACAAGGGACTCTGCTATTATATATGTGCTCCTGACAGCGCCATTTTTTCTCCTCCATAACGCCTCCAGCAGGGATCAAATGGAGACGAGTCTCTCCGCTAGAAAGTAAAGAAAATACAAGGAACTGAGATGAATAGATGTTTGAGACAGAAGCCAGCAGAGTGACAGATATTTAACATCCTTCTTTTTACATCTGGCCTCGTCTCACTTTGACTGTGGAAGGGAATTACGGCGAGCCCGAAAGGTCAAACCTTACCAGATTGTAGCAGAACACTAATCATCTCGGCCGGCCCATTTTCCGTACTGACATTCGCTCATTTGTTACGAGCTGTCTGGCAGCTTCAAAGCACTCTGAGAAGCCACGGGCGGCGTTCGCTTTCTCTTAGCCGCTAAACAAGAATGGAAAGGCTGGAGGTTGGAGGAGATGAGGTGGAGGAGGTGGAGGGAGGTGGAAGTGTGTCTCAGGGTGAGAGTTGGAAAGGATTGTGGTGCTTCATCACCGACGTTGTCGCTCAGTCTGGAGAGAAGGACACACTTTATGTAAAATTTATTTGTTCTGGCTTGTAAATGTGACACAGAGTTCTCCAATCTCTCCCGCCGTCCTTCACAGCCTCTCTGACACGCGCTGGCCTTCATAAATAACACGCATTTCAGCTTTAAAAAAAAGCCAGAAAACTTTTGCGGTGAAATTCAGAAACTATTCAAGATAAACAGGAAGCAGACAAGGAAACAGGAACGTCACGAGACGTGAGGATAATGAGGATAATCTAACTATTTTACCTAACGGGTAATGCTCAGGATAGTATAAATCTCTGCCTCAGACCACGCCCACTTCTTCAGTGATGTCACACAGACGTCTTGATGTGGTTCAGGACAAACCGTGACTTCCTGTTATCTATAAACATGAACAAAAACTTCACCGTGTAGCTGAACGCTGGAATGTTATTCGTCAGGGCGGCCATCTTGGATTATCACAATGCAGTTTTGTGTAAAGTGACTCCACCCACTAGGCCCCGCCTCTCAAGGTTTAAAAGCAAAATCATAGTTTCACATCAATCATAATTGTGTTCATATGAACTTTTGCTGCTGTTTCTTTCTCTTTTTTATGATCACAATATGTAGATTAAGAATGTTATTTGAAAAATTATAACAAAATCTATGTTTAGCCTGGTAGCTAGGAATCAAACATAGCATGGCTAATCAGCCGTTAAATACTTGGGGTATTTAATTTTTCGTTTCTAGTTCATGACATGTGCTTTTTGTTTACATTGCCACGTACCTGTGTTTTGGTGCTGTCTCCGCCCCTCTCTCCTCATTGGTCTGTTACCTAATGTGTGCACCTGTTCCGAGTTCAGCTCTTGATTAGTTTCTTTATTTAAACCTTTCTCTTCCTTTGTCTGTTTGTGAAATCTTATTCATCGTAGTTTCCTGTGTTTCTTGTTTCTAGTTGTTCTTCCGACAAGGTGAGTTTACGCACTTGTGTCCTGAATTCTCTAACCGCACGTTACAATACACATGATATCGATGTTTTGATAATTAACTTTTTTGAGGTTTGTTGTATAATAACAGTGACAAACTCTGACTAGATGTAGCTGACCGATGTTAAAATTTTGTACTGAATTTTAAAATTGTAATTGTTTTTTAGTGTTAAACAATTTTAATTTGAAAAAGTAATTAAAATATATTGTTTATGATAATTATTTCTTTTTTAAATTATTGTTATAATTATTATTTTTAATGCGTACAAATAGTTTTTTTTTATTATTTATGGTTATTATTTATTTTAGTTTTTATTATTAATATAACTATTTATTTAAAGTTTAAAATTGTAAAACAAAAATTTTAAAATGATTTTTATTTTATTTCCATTTTTTTTATTTACATTTGTAAACATACAGTAAATATCTTTCAACTTTCTTTTTAATATTTTTTTTCTTTTTTGCAACTTTTTTTACTGGCAGTTTGTTAATAATTCTTTTTATCGAGAAACATATCGTATGTATCGTGATATATTATTTCAGTCGTATCGCTCGTCCTCATAGTGAACATTTGCGTTGATTTTTCACTTTTAAGTCGTTGAAAGAAAACGTTGTGTCATGTTAAATTTATATTATTCACCTTTTTCAATATAGGCCAAATTTTTTAGGCATTATTATGGGATGCGTGACATTTAAGCTTCCTGGGTTTTTTAGGTTATCTTAGAGCCGATGAAGGAAAGAAGAAATAACCCCCAGACGTGTAACGTGATAAGACTGCATCTCACTACAGAGCTGAAGGTAAATGAGTTGCTGGAGCTGAAACTCTGCTGTTATCATCTCCTGGGTTTGAAATGCTCGCAGTTGCTCTGCTCTATCTGGAGTGACCCATCCTCCAAATTCAATTTCCTGCTAATAGTAAGCAGCCTTTCAGTCCCCGGCTGCCTAACGAGAGACATATGATGTGTAGCTCGAGGGCAGAGATAACACACTCGCGAGTGGACAGTGGCGAGCGGGATTATTACAGCGACGCCTTCCATTTAGCAAAGAAAGTCGAGGCGAAAGATGAGATGAGATAATTAGACTTTGATTAAGACTAGAGGGAGAAAGAGACTCACAGATGAGGCAAAAAAAAAGAAAATGATTCATGTGTCATCTCTGAAATCTATCTGTGAGAATCCAGCTCGGATAACCGGACGGTTTCCTGCGGAACGACGCCTCGAGGCGACCTCCAAACCTCCAAACCCAGTCTGCTTCTCCTTCACACACACACACACACACACACACACACACACACATACGTTTAAAATCATCCCCAGGACATTTACAGCCGTTTGAGCTGACAAGGCCATGTTCAGCATCTCACATTCTAGCCATTTCATATAATTACCCACAATCCCCTGCTCATATAACACGCTGTAAAATATACACACACGTCTCTGGGTATGAATCATCACGTGAAATTTCACACGTTTTCAGAATTTTATGATATAACCACATGTAAAAATAAAAACATAAATTACACGTGATTTTTTTTTCTTGTGATTAATTTCTTTTCACACTTTCACAATTTTTACACGATTCATTTGTCAGTTTTGTTTTTTTTTCCACAATTCATTTTATTTACATGTGATTCCTTTACAGATGATTCATTTCTCTTCACATGTGATTCCTTTACAGATGATTCATTTTGATTCAGATGTGATTTTTTTTTCTACATGATTCATTTATTTTCATTTCTGATTTTTTAAAACATGATTTCTTTTCAAATGTGAATTTTTTATGATTCATTTATTTAACGTGACTCTTATTTTCATTTGTGATTTTTTTTCATGTGATTCATTTTATTTTGTTTCTTTTACAGATGATTAATTAATTTCCACATTTTATTTCTTTACAAGATTTTTATTTTCATATCTAATTTTTTCATGTAATTCATTTCCATGTTTAATTTTTACACTGTTCATTTAATTTTACTTGTGACTTTTTCCACGATTCATTTTATTTACACATGTGATTCCTTTGCAAGCGACTAATTACCGGAAAAAACGCGAGAAATAAGATTCTGAAAGTCTCAAGCGCTGCAGATTTCCAGTCGAGCTGCAGTGCAGAGCAAACGCTCGGTCAGTCGCGTGCATTTACATTCACTTACAGCTCAAAATGGCCGCCTGTGCAATTCCAAAGGCCCGGGATCAATTGTTAATTTAGCTTAGTCGAGCGCATTTCCAGTCAGCTGGCACTTTAACTCCGAGTCCAGGTCTCGAGACCCCGATAGATCTGACGCATTCGAGTGTCTCTGAGAGTAATTAAACAATTCACTCGGGATTTTTTTCTTTCTTTGGAAAGTCGTGAGGGGGAAGGCGAGCGCTCAGCAGGGGTCGAGCACGACCATGTGTGACACACGTGTGACTCATATCAGCCATCAGAACGAAACAAAAAACACATTTCTGGTTTCGTGAGAAAGAATAAGAGGCAGATGAAAGACGCTGGTTAAGAAACGAGAACGTCAGGAGCAGCGAGTGTGTTTTTAATCCTTCCTGCTGTTTCACTGTAATTCAGCTCGTTACGGTAAAATCAGTTAATCATGCCTCGACGTATGAACAGTGTGTGTGTGTGTGTGTGTGTGTTTTTCATGCTGTAACTTTATCCGGAGTAATTCTCAAACAAAAATACATCCTGAGTTGCTATCTTGCTATCTTAATGATGTAGATTAATCTCTGGATTCTGATTGGTCAGAAGGTGTTGATTAGTTTTCTATAACAGCAGCTCTGACAGTAGTGCAGCTGCAAATCACAGGTTTATATTAATGCGCTTTGACGTTTTCTCCAAGGTGTCTCCAACATTGATGGAAGGAGTCTCCAGTGTCAGCGCTTTGTAACAGTCAGAGGTGAAGCTGTAACTTTAAGTTTTCCGACGTCTTCAGGACAGAGGAGTTTACGCTTCTTTGCGGTTTCTCGGTAACATGCGCAACAAGCTACGTTTTATTTTTTTGTCTTATTAACTTGAGGAGAGAGAATAAAGAGAGGCTGGTGAGGGAACGACTGTTTATAGCTGCTATAGCGTAAGTGACAACAGGAACTCACTTGTTTAACGAACATTAAATGGAACTATAACTTGATAAAACATACAACATGTCATTAATAATTTTAATAAATATAAACTGTAATTATTGGTAAATTGCTGTAGTATAAGAGACATAGCTGTTTAATTGTCCCAGATTCTGGTCCTGGTGTTCCGTAATCTGTCCTATTTTGTCTCACGCTTTCCTTATATGGTCATAGTTTCCTGTTACAGCCCTGTCTGACTAGTTTGTCAGTTTAAACGTTGTGTGTTTACTCGCGTGTTTGCAAAGTGCCGTGTGTCTAAAGCTAAGCGAAACCTTTTGTTTTCTCTGCTTTTGTCTGGATCTGTTTATTTTTTCTTTATTATTATTATTATTATTGATGATCTCACTCTGTTTATGCTAACCGAGCTTTGACTCATGCTTTCAGACCTAAATATGATTCTCAGATTTCCCCCAAATACAGGAGATAAAATTTGGAGGTGTAAAAAAAGATGATGAAGAGACTAGAACACAGTCATAAGTGAGTTATTTATTCCAGACTTCCCCTTTTATCACCTACTGATTTTATCCACAGACCGACTGTTCCTCTACACGCGTCACGCAGTCCCGGGATCTGCTGTTAAATAGTGTAAACAAAAAGCTAAATACAAGCACAAGACCTCCTAAAACTACACACACACACACGCATAAGTGAACAATTACGCCGGTTTTCGCTCAGATCTGCTGGTACTAATCGAATCCACGCTGATTCCCGAAGCTGCTGCTGCTGTTCTGTGTTTCATTTCAGCATCTGGTTTGCGTTTGTCTGCTCTGAAAGCTCACCTCTCAGCGTGCCGTGTTTGTTCCATAAATCCTCTCAGCTGCGGAAATGAAGAACACGATACAGGTGTTGACAAATGTTGCAGCAGTGCTGAGAGGAAACGACGTAAAACACTTCAGAGCAGCTTGGAAAAGGGCGATAATCGAGCCGAGCTACCGCATGAGCGGAGGTTCTGCCAGAGCTGATCTCCTAAACGCTGGTCAGTGAGCGTAAATAATTCACTAATATTAAAATGTCAGTCATTGTTAAAGCTCTGAATGATAAAATACAGCATCTCAGGAACGCTGCTGCACGATGCTCATCTGTTTTTAATCGGAAACCTGTACAGACCTGAAAATCCAAGCGAAAAACCTGAATGGAAAATCCAGAAATTCGATGCCTGAACTTCCCAAATAATTTTCATGCTTGTCTGAGGTGGAAAAGGTATAATAATAATAATAATAATAATAATAATAATAATAATAACAGCACGTCCCTAAGTGTTTTACTCCTCTTATATCACAGCTATTTGCCATCAATTACACAATTTTATTTACTTTTTATTCGTTCATAAGTTCACTTAATGTTCTTAGAAACAGCTTAGTTCCTGTTGTCGCTTATGTTACAGCAGCTATAAACAGTCGTTCCCTCACCAGCGTCTCTTTATTCTCTCTCTTCAAGTTAATAAGACAAAAAAAAACGCAGCTTGTTACACATGTTACTGAGAAACCGCAAAGAAGCGTAAACTCCTCCGTCCTGAAGATGTCGGAAAACTTAAAGTTACAGCTTCACCTCTGACTGTTACAAAGCACTGACACTGGAGACTCCTTCCATCAGCGTAACATAAACATGTCACCATATCAACTATTACACGCTGTTTTTTTTTAATCAGTGCAGCGTCCACTGTACACGTCGCTGTGAATGAGCTGTTACTATAGAAACAACGTATTAGAACAAGTGCATTAATATAAACCTGCGCTACTCTCAGAGCTGCTGTTATAGAAAACTAATCAACACCTTCTGACCAATCGGAATCAGGATGCACAGGATATCATGGCCGGTCGTCGTTTCTCCTCAGCGCTACAGTGAAATCATACATCAGGATCCATTTAACTCTGTTCCAGCTAAAGTGATATTATTAGCGCTGCCATCTTGCTAGCATGCTCTCGCCTGTCCACTCGGTAGTAAATGGATTGGTGTGCGTGTGTGTGTGTGTGTGTGTGTGTGTGTGTGCGTGTGTGTGTGTGTGTGTGTGTGAGACCCTCACTCTGACACAGGTTTTCTGCAGATCCAATGAGAAAAAGTTGCAGGCCCTGGTCTGGAAAATCTGCGGATGAGCTGAGAGGAAACATGGAATGCAGAGTGTATGTCATATCAGATTAAAATACATACTCTCTCTCACTCACACACACACACACACACTTTCAGTTAGTGATACACACTAAACACCATGAACAGAAGGTGGTATGATATGTAAGTAAGTTGTAATGCTGAAGAAATGACTAAATATGGCTGAAGAACATCTCTACGTCTCGTCCCTCATTAGAAATGCTATGATCTATGAATATGCATGAATATGCAAATGTGGAAACGCCCCCATGCCCTCTTGCTATAACAAATATAGTCTGATTATCACTCACATTAGTAAAATCATTGTGTTTTTAACTCTGTCAGAGTATCAAATCACCATGACAACCAAACCACAATTAGCATTGCAGAGCCTATTTTGTGACATCACAACCTGATTTCATTCTTAGCCCCGCCCCAAATCCATTGTATACAGTTTAACATGGAAAAACATGTAAATGTAGGAAAAACGTGTTAACAAATTTAAACCTAAACACACAAATCTACAAAATCAGCTTCATCACTTCACCGAAGAGAAGGTAAACATTTACAAGTCATGCTGTGGATTTAATCCAACATGTTTTCAGTGAGGAAACTGTCTCTCACACACACACACACACACACACAGTCCATCCGCAATTGATCCGAGCAGTTACCAGTAAGCTAAGAGAAATGCTAATGAGTTTCCTCTTCTCTCTCATTTGTTTGCACGAGCTAGCCAGGAGTCACGAGGTGGGAATTAAACACACACACGCGCACGCGCACACACACACACACACACACACACACACACACACCTTTCATCCTGGTAAACACAGTGACACAGGAGTAAACACACAGTTTGAATGGATTTGAATAGAAGCAGGAGTGACCTCAGGCTTGGTGGAGCATAAGAGACATTTAAATCAGGATGTGTGTTTATCTGACTTTAAATCTTATTCAGTAATAAAAATTTCCATCACATAACAAACTAAACAATGTCTATAATCATTATTACAGATAAACTACACCGGGTTGCCAGATTATCACATTATCAGCTTTATATACCATCTGGATCACATTACGTGTGTAGAATTACTGCGTGTAATTAATGCAGGGTTGCCAGGTCTGTACCTCTGAGGGAACTCTTGAAGGTTCTACGTAGGATCTCCGTCCCTGATCGCTCCTGTTCTGCAGAAAAGTATACCTTGAAACAGGATCTACAAACATTGTTGGGACGGCTTTAATGAACGTCCCTGCAAACAATCCAAAACACTAAGCAAAGTCAAGGTCAGAAACAGGCTTAGGTCGGGCGAGCGGCTAACAGGAGGCTAGGCTAAACTCAGAACACGAGGAACAAGAGTGTGTGTGTGTGTGTGTGTGTGTTCTGGGGCGGCCATGTTTGTAGGCCGTGGTGCAACACTGGAGTTTGTTGTCTGGGTTGACCTGACACCCGGAAAAATCATCGGTTCCTGAAAAAAAGGTTCTAGTATTCTATAAGTAAATCTTGGATCAAAGGTCCTAGTGTCCTAAAAAAAATTTTTAAATCTTGTGTTCCTGAAAAAGTTTGTAGTATTACTTAAAAATTCTGGGTTCCTAAAAAAAATATGGTTTCCTGTAAAATTTCCTGAAGTTGTTCTTGGTTTTCTGAAAAATGAGTTTGTGTAAAAGATCCTGAATATGTTTCTGTTCCTCAAAAATGTTTGTGACCAAAATGATGGGTTTCTGTAAATTTTTCAAAGACGTTCCATTCAGAAGTTCGTAGCATCCTAAAAATTCTGGATTTGTGAAAAAAGTTATAGGTTCCTATTAAATTTTTCTATTCCCCTAAGACATTTATTGTTCCATGAAAAAGCTCCTGGTATCATTAAAAATATAGTTTTCTGCAAAAAGAGTTCCTGGTTTTCTCCAAAATATGGGTTCCTCTAAAAGTTCTTACTTTACTAAATAAGTTCCTGGGTTCCTGAAAAAGTGAAGAAGTTCTTAGGTTGAAGAAAAAGATAATCTTGGGTTCCTGTAATAGTTCCTACTTTCCTGAAGGAGTTCCTGGGTTCCTGAAAAAGCTCATAGGAGCTAAAAATGGGTTTCTGTAAAAAATGAACAGAAAAGGTTCCTGAATTTCTGAAAAGGTTCCTGGGTTCCAGAGTATTCCTGATCTTCTAAAAACAGTTCTGTTTTAATGAACACAGTGTTCTGGGTGACCTTTGACCTCCACACCTCCAGTCAGTGAGTTCAGAGTGAAGAATAAATGAAAAATGTGAGTAATGAAGTACAAGGTCGAGGCAGAGGATGTGGAATATTTTATTTTTGTGTAATTAAAGGATAATTAGCGCGCTGTAGTCAGAGGCGAGGCTCGGGGTGTGCTGTGTGTCAGAGACGCGGCCGTTAGTAACGCTCTGATTCGTACCTTGATGATGTCAGCGCGCTCGGCGGTTAGGAGATACCGCGTGACCTTCTCTTGGCATGGCTGCAGGTTTGAGTCGAGGCCAGCTGGCTGGTAGAGGCGCGATCCTGACTCGATTACTCCGGGACTCAGATGAGCTTTCCTACTGCTTTAACTCCAAATTTCAGCATCTCTCAGTTTCAGCATCTCGGCCTGAAATCAAACGACTGAAGTACTGAATTTCTTTTTTTCAGTTTCCTGTTTGACTTTGATCTGAATCTGTTAGCATTACAGTATAATTACAGTTATCCATCTCTTTATAGCACAGCACTTATTTTTCTCTCTTTTATTTCACATTCATTTTATTTATGATTTGATCTGCGTGTATTCAGTGTGTCACTTTTCTTTTACACATCCCGATTTTGTGTCCTGTGTGTATATATAAATAAACATTCAGAAACTTTTGTTTTTTGTTATTTAATATACGCATTATGGCCAAAAGTATATGCACCCCAGACCATCACACCCATACGTGATTCTTCCCCAAATTGTTACCGCAAAGTTGGAAGCACACAGTTGTGTAGAATGTCTGTGTATGCTGTAGCTTTATAATTTCCAAAATTGCTCCAAAATCTAGTGGAAAGATTCCCAGAAGAGTGGAGCTGATCAGCAAAGGGGGAATAAATCTGGATGTTCAACACGTACATATGGGTGTGATGGTCAGGGGTACACATACTTTTGGCCATATGGTATACTTCCAGTGCATATATCCATTTCAAATATACACACATAATGTCATTTGACTTTGTCGACTCACAATTTCTAGATCCTCCATAAATGTTCTCTGGGGTTCAGGTCAGGAGATCGGCTCGGCCACGCCAGGCCTTCTGGAGTTATTATTCATTCTAATGTCCATCTTCAGACGTCTGATCAGAATAAATTCTCCTCTAATACGTGCCGGGACGTCGCTCCAGTCCTGTTTCCTTCCATGGCGTGTAAAGTGCGTCTCTGTGTGTGTTCTTCAGCAGAGGAGTTTAGCGTGAGGTGCAGGAACGGAGATGATGGTGGTGCAGTTCGTTGCTTATTGCTCTCTGTTGTTCCTGCTGCTTTCAGCTCGTCCTGCAGCTCTTTTCTAGTGACTGCTGGTTCCTCTCTTTCCTTCATCAGTCTGAGAGCGTGGTGTGAAATCAACTCAAAAATCAACTAACCCAAAGAGGACTAAAGAAAAAAATCACATTTATGTCTGGACCATAATTTTTGATACTTTTATTATTTTTATTTTTTCATGTATTCTTATATTTTTATCTATTTTAATTTTTTTTAATTGATTCAATGTTTGATTCAAGCACAAATTTACATTTTTAGCTATATTACTAATAAGCTCATAATTACAACATTTATACTAATTTATAAGGCTTTTATGTATATTGTAAAAAAAAAAAAAAAGTGTTATAAAGTGTTACAACTCTCCTGAATTTATTTATGAACTTTTTTTTTAAGTAAAATATTTGTTAATATTTGCTCTCGTCACTACATTATTAGGGTATATAATTTTTTTTTATAATCTTTACTGTTATTTGTTATACACTCTTGGTAATATTATGGTTGTTAGTATTAGATGTTGTTATTAATATGTTATAACAGAGTTTTATTAACTCATTCAACATATTTTTTAAACATTTATTATTTTATTTCATTTGTATTTTTTCTCTTTGTATTAAACATCATGTACAGTATCATATAGTGTTTATTATCTTGCATTGCACTGATTGGTTGATCTACTGTATCTATCTTTACTCTCCTTCACTTGTGTGTGTGTGTGTGTGTGTGTGTGTGTGTGTGTGTGTGATGGATGTGGAGTTCACTGCAGGTCTGAGCGTTAACCGGCGGGGGGGAGAGAGGATAGGGAGGATAGGGAGGATGGAGAGGATCTGCGAGTGGAGTGATGGATGGAGCGGAGTGATAGCGTGATGTGATGACCTCACACGACTCGGCCTCCTCGTCCCCCCGCTGGGAAAGAGGGAACCTCTGTCAAAACGCAGAACGGATGAGTGACGGCATGGGGTCAGAGTTCGACTGCATGTGACTTGAAGAGAAGTGAAGTTCAAAAGATCGAAGATCATCAAGCTAATGAAGAAATGAAGAGGTCTGAAGTGACGTCTGAGTGTTTTACCGAGCTCTGATTTCATTTCTGTAATTATTAAACGCTAAAGAAGCCTCGCTAAAACCTCGGGGTTCTTAACCACGATACATCGTCACTAAATAACCGCAATATGCATCAGCCAATCAGAGGAGCGATTACAGCCTCCAGGGTGAGTTCCTTCGTACTCATATGCGTCTGTTGATAAACAACAATTTACTGTAAAATTCCAAGTGTGTTCAAGTTCACTATATTTTCATTTCGATATTCTTTTTGTTGGTTTTGGAGATTTTCAGAATTCTGTTCAAAGGATTTGTTTCTCAATCTTTTATTCCACTTTCACAGTTTTGACATCACAACCCTGATATATGGTCTCATTGGAAAAAAATGAAATAAAAGAGATATACGAGGGAAGTGGGGTCGTGACCTCGAGGTATGCGTTTAAGGGCTAAATTATGAATTCTTCAGCAAGCATAAATTGATAAAGCAATGAAATTATGAAAGAAGTTGTGTAACTTAGATTTGTTTTATAGACACTAATGTTTAGCTGCCTTTGACTCGAACTGGAGAATAAAATTTCTGACGTCTGATTCGGAAAAAAAACAACAGAATTCCTGAAGTTTAACAAGTGACGTCAAATCAACAGCATCAGCAGTAAACACAGCAGCACATATACACATATACACATATTAGCTTTAGATCCATCGACATGCGACATGTTCGTGTGTTAAATCTATAACACTGACTCTACAGGAGGTAAATATACATCACACAGTTAGCTCGATAGCTTGTTGCTAACAAAAGACAATCATGGAGGCGTCCATGTTTTTCTCCCACTTTGTAGCTTGAATGCACGGAGATGAAACTGATGTAATTTCCGAGATCCGACTCCTCAGACCCTGCTCTCTCTCTCTCTCTCTCTCTCAAATTAAACATCCTGTATAAACTCTTCTGCCCGTCCGAACCTGAGCCATGTATTCGCTCGTCCAATCTGCTCTGTATTCTCTGGTGGCAGCTCCTAAATTTGAATGTGAGATAGAAGAGCGCTGGCCGGACAGTTGGTTGATAAGGACACGGCGATGGATGGGGAAGGCATTGGCAGGGACGAGGGCCGTAATTGAATGAGCACTAATGGAAAGGAAACAGGCTGCTGAGCTGAAATGGGAAGCTGTGCAGCTCCGAGGTCGTGTGCTGGCGCTCCTGCTGTGACACTGATATCCAGTAAATAGGATTGAACACGGCGGGGATTCGTTTTCCTCTTCTTGGGGGGTTTTAGGGGACACACACGACCTCAAAGCGATCCCTTTAACCAGAGACGTCTTTCAACAAACCTCACCGATACGACGGACATGTGTGGAACTTTTAATCTGATCACACGTAGCGGCTCTGACAGAAGCGCAGCTGCAACTCACACATTTATACTAATGCGCTCGTTCTAATATGTTATCGTTTCTATAGTAACCGATGCTATGACGACTGCTATAACGTAAGCGAGAACAGGAGCTAACTTGTTTCACTGACGTGAAATGTGATATGACATGTCATTCTTTAATAAATAAAAAAATTGTACTCATTGGCGAATTGCAGTGGTGTAAGGCCTCATCGCACCACCCCATGGATGATTATCTTCTGTCGTAGACTCTGCCTCTCCATCCAGTCTGAAGACGACATCATTAAGGATAAACTAGTTCCTGTGAGCTGAAAAGGTAAATTTGATTCTGTGCTTTGATGAAATCCAGGCCACGGCCCGAGGCTTTAAACCAGTGAGGAGTAAATCAGCTCATCCTGCTGCTCAATCAGGAGCTCACTAATGATGCTGTCACATGCACAGTGTTCAGTCGGTTTGAGGAGAACCTTGGCGTGTTCTCCCCCTCGGGCGGGTTCTGTAGTCAGGTGAGAACACAGCAGTCACACTCAGGTCCGAGGGCGCATGAGCGACGGGGTCTCGGTCCGCCTGTAAGTGAAATCTAGCAGTGAGAAAGTGAGTCGATTCAACTGCTGTGAGAAAAAGATTCGACTCGATTGCAGTGAGAAAATTATTCAACTCGACCGAAGAAAAAAAAGTGATTCAAAAGCGATTTGACTCGCTTGCAGTGAGGAAACGATTCGACTCGATTGCAGTGAGGAAACGATTCGACTCGATTGCAGTGAGAAAGCGATTCGACTCGATTGCAGTGAGGAAACGATTCGACTCGATTGCAGTGAGGAAACGATTCG
>CM075027.1:715076-726959 GCA_037576675.1 Pangasius sanitwongsei
GATTGCAGTGAGAAAGCGATTCGACTCGATTGCAGTGAGGAAACGATTCGACTCGATTGCAGTGAGGAAACGATTCGCCTCGATTGCAGTGAGGAAACGATTCGCCTCGATTGCAGTGAGGAAACGATTCGACTCGATTGCAGTGAGAAAGCGATTCGCCTCGATTGCAGTAAGAAAGCGATTCGACTCGATTGCAGTGAGGAAACGATTCACCTCGATTGCAGTGAGAAAGCGATTCGACTCAATTGCAGTGAGGAAACGATTCGACTCGATTGCAGTGAGGAAACGATTCGACTCGATTGCAGTGAGGAAACGATTCGACTCGACTGCAGTGAGGAAACGATTCAATTTGACTGAAGTAAAAAAAGTGATTCAAAAGCGATTCGTCTCAGTTGCAGTGAGGAAACAATTCGACTCGATTGCAGTGAGGAAACGATTCGATTCGCTTATATTAATGTTCACAGTAATGACCTACTTCTCATGACATCATCACTCAAAACATGCTAATTATGGCCTGCAATCCGTGTTAGCTAGCTGGACGTCATGAAGGTGTGTTAGCTGTAACTGAAATTTACATTAGCATGGAAGACCTAGCCAAAAACAGAGAACGAAAACATATTTTTTTCATATTGTATTGAAACTGACTCAGATCTGATACTTGGTTGATTTTAAAGTCTCAGGAAGGAAGTGCTCTCGATGGCTAGCAATCCTGACTAGCATGGCTAATCTCAATGGTGAAAATGCGTCACCGTCGCAGTGACAATATTTATCTTAATGCAAACATTTCCAGCATTTAAAACTAAAACTTATAATTTAAAAAAATTACTCATAAAACCAAGTATCTTGTGTGAACTTTCTGACACAGAAACACTGCAGCTAGCTAACCTTTTTGTTATTTTATGTTTAGTTTCCTGCGAGTTATTTATTTTGCTTTTATTCTGATGCAAATCTGAAAACAGGAATAATTTGAGAGACTGGAAGCTTCTTGGAAATTTGGGAATGAAGTGCTTATCCCATTCTGAATTTTATTATGAGCATAATAGCGTGAAATGTGTGAAATTCCAACAGCATGCTAATTCTATAATGCACCTCCTTAGGCTGTGTGTGTGTGTGTGTGTGTGTGGGTGTGTGTTGCATTATTCACAGGAAGCAGGTTGACTCTTTAAAAGCTCTCCGTGTTACTGAGGTGATGTGGCTGAAACGTTTGCTCATTATCACGTCCGTGTGCACGATCGCTCGTCTGTCAGCCAGCTGCATCGACAATTAGCGTTAGCTTCCACAGAACAGCGAGCGTCAGCAAAAAAGACGCAATTATCACCGCTAACGTGAAGACCTTCCTCACTGTATCTCATTAAATTATTCATAGGTCATCCTCAGAGTCTGTACGTCCTGTTCAGACTGACCACGACTGCATGTGTGTGTGTGTGTGTGTGTGTGTGTGTGCGTGTGTGTGTGTGTGTTCATGGCCAAGAACAAAATCAAACTGAACCTGTACTTATGTTTAAATTTTTAAACATTTTGCAAAGTTTCGGAAATAAAACATTCGTTTAAAATGAAAGAACATTTGTTTGTTTCGTGCAAGCTGTTTTGTTTAAACTAGTTACCTACTTAGCATGCTAATAGGCTAACTAGATCGATTGTAACTAGCTGGATAACTAGCAGTAAAATCAGACATCATGTACAAATCTGAGCAATAAAAGCCACTAAATTTATATAAATAATAACTTTTTTATAAATAATAATTTTATTTCTATTGTTTTGTTAAACACTTTAGCATAGTTAGTGTGATTATCGTTAGCGATATCAGCTAAAAATAAACTGAAGCGATGTTGAATAAAAATACGAATCTATCTAATGGGTGGGAAATTAGCAAATAAGGAGAAAATTCACAAAAAATTTAAAATTGGAAATAAATTTAAATTTGGCAATTTTCTAGATTTAAATCGAAATCAACCAACATGGCGCTTTATAAAGATTTATTTATCTGTTTGTTTGTTTATTTATAATAAATGTGTATAAATGTAAATATATAAATGTGGCAGTGAAGTCAATCAGCAGCACAATTAAAAAGAAAAGTTAAAAAAGTTTCATTCTTTTCAATAGTGCCACAATAAAAAGGAAAATAAAAAATGTAAAACACAAACAAAAAAACAGTGTTACAAAGTTATAAAAAATTACAAAAATTTTTAATATCACCACATTCAAAAATAAAAGAAAAAAATAAAATAAAATAAAATAAAAGCTACAAAAATTAAATAAAAAAAAACCAAGCAAACAAAATAAACAACAAAAAAAGTTTGTAGCAGTGCCACATTAGGAAAGGAAGTAAAAAAGAGATAAAGTTTAACATATTAAAGAAAAAGAAAGCAAAAGGAAAGAAGGAAACAAATGTGTTTAAAAAAGGGGAAGTTTAAAAAAGTTTTCAACAGTGTCGCTTAGAAAAGAAAGTTAAAAAAAAAAAAAAGTTAAAAACAAACAAACAAAAATTCCAGTTTCCAGAATTAAAAAAAGAGAGTCAAACAAAAATATTTTCCCGAAGTGGCACATTAAAAAAAAAGAAGAAAAGAAGAAGAAGAAGAGAAGTAAAGTATTGCTAATATTTTTCATTTTTAATATTTTACATAGGAAACATTTATAGGAAAATCACTGTGACGAAAACAAACAAACAAACAAACAAACAAACAAATAAATAAATAAATAAATGAAGCTACCAGTCTACCTGTCTGTTACCGTCTGCGTTACTGATGATATAAAAATCCGGACGTTACCAGCGATACTCTGAGAATAACGTATCGTGGTGTCGATAAATCGGCGAGCCGCAGTGGAACACTCGCTCTGTAGCTCTGTAACGTTTTTATGATTTTTTATCTCCATGTGCAGACTGAACCCTGATATTAACGCAGATGAGAAGCGATAAAGATGACTCAGTGAGGTGTGTGATGGCAGAGAAAAGCGAGAGATAAAGAGTAACAGAGAGAGAGGGAGAGAGAGAGAGAGGGAGAGAGGGAGAGAGAGACAGGGCTATTTGTTTGCTTTACAATGGCTCTCGTCTCGCCTGCTGCCTTTGTTTTTACAGCGCCGGTGTGATAAGCGGCGTGAACTCTGATTCCTCGTTCAGCGGGGAGGCTTCTCATCCCCGGCCGTTATCTGCGGAGAATCTCTGGAAAAGAAAATAAAGACTTAGCGCTCGGATGCACTCCTCCTCCCGGTGAGGAGTGAGATCTATCACTCCATTAGGGAGGAGGACGGAGAACTGCTCTGTTTTTTTGTTTCGCTCGAAATAATCATCCTCTCAGAGGCAGAGATATCGACATCTCCGTTAAAGGAGCAAGGCCACACTCATCACGACGGATACCAATCTCCTGCAGCACACTCTCTCCATCGCAGGAACGGAGGTGTGGACGCGGAGAACGTGTGATAAACGGCGGCGAGGACGGATTTTTCGGAATTAATGATGATAAAGCGAGTGTGTGTTCTGGGTTCTTATCCAAACTGACCTGCGAGTTAAAGCTGAGGGTGAAGGAGCGTGGGATCTGATCTCACAACCTTCCGCTCACCAACAACACTCTGACCCCTTTAGCAATCATGCTAACCTATGCTAACCTACGCTAACCTATGCTAACCTCTGTGTGTACACTGTCTTAGATGTAGCCTTTGGCTTGTGATGAACGAACATCGCGCGTTGTTTAATACACACAGTATATTACACGCACTGTATCTAATGCAGTTCTCCATCTCACAGGAGGTGGGCGGAGCTAGAAATAATGCAGATCACTGATTGGTCAAACACGATCATCACAAAATCGTCCTGAGAAGATTCTAAAATGGCTATTTTTTCACCAAGTCTAGCTTTTCTGGAGGTTTTAGGAGGAAAATTTTATAATAAAATATAATGAAAATCATTACAATAATTCTAATTCCAATCATAAAACTTAACTTCAAATTCATTTTTAAAATTTATTCGTGCAAGTAATTTTTCCTCTCATTGATATTCAGTTATATTTACTGTTTTTACACTTATTTGAATTAAATTAAAAGAACTACTAATTATTTCCTGTAGCTTATTTATAAGAATAATATTTCTATATATATATTTTTTTCATCTTGACTCATATACGGTACATACCTGGGGATGTTTAAATGTAAAGATGAGGTAATAAGATAAATATCACCTGGAGGTTATTCCACAAGAAGCGAGCGAACTCGACAGACCTGGCTAATTTCTGTCCGTTGTGTTTCTGTGTTACTATGGCAACCATAAGCATTTTACAGAAACCTGATCCTGTAATGAGTTTAGCTGAACAGGAACGCGGTTTACATTACAGCCAGATAAAAGCTTCCTGTCCGGCATCACTACCTGCTCTACCTGTCCTGGCCACGCCCCCGGATCTCCATTACCACCTGTCCTGTGGGATTAGTCTCATTGTGTGTGTGTGTGTGTGTGTGTGTGTGTGTGTTACACCTTTATGGAGCATCATTGTGAAGTCTTTTCATGGTTGAAGTTCACTCTGAAGCGAGGCCTCTGTAGCTGACCTAAGCCTAGCTATGCTCTTAAGGAGAAACTTTCAATCTCGTACCCTAAGAGGTGGAACCCTTGAAAGTTCTACATAGAACCGAGAGCTTTGCTTTTCACTAAAGGCTCCAAGCTGAAAGCTGGAAACATTAACTTTACCAGGAAATTCTAATATATTACATTATGTGTAAAGAGCTAAGTGTAAATACAGTCAGTAGCTGTGTTTATATCCACGTCAAATTCCGTTTAATGCCTATATCCGGGTTGCAGCCGTATTCCGAATACGATGCTTAAATGCGTCCAGACATCGGAATGTTCCTGTACACAGGGTTTGGTTGCTGTAAGTTTTCCTGAGATGCCGTTCCTAAATACCGAGTCTACAGCTAAGCGTCTGTTAGCACCCACAATTCGCATAAATCCATATTTCAGTGGATTTTCTGAATAACGTGTTTACATGCAACACATTTCCGATTAAAACAGGTGTATTCCAGGGACGGGAATCGGAATTTAGGCAATCAGAATATCGGAGTGCAATAGGATTGCGACGTTTACACACATTAGTACTAATCAGAATATCACCAAATTCTGATTAATATTGGAATATTGATGTACATTCCTGAATACTTTGGGTGCTTTATGGTTCTCCGAGGAATAATTCCCAAAGTTCTACATAGAACCTTTAAAGTGAATGTCTTGTCTTGTTGTTTAACGGGACGCACCGTGGAATTTCTTAACGTGAAAAAGTTCTTTATGGGATATTTTTCGCCAAAATTGTCCTAAAGGTGAACATAGAGAAAATATTTAGCACCAAATGCTGCGTATCAGCGTCCAATCACAAGCCTCCATACCGACCTGCTGACCAATCAGTGCTTTATTACAGTAATTTATTTTATGTCTGGATGTTAGTGTGTATTACCCATAATGCACTGCAAGTTCGGATGAGTGAGTGTGTAATGAAGGAGGCGTGATGTTACTGCTACGTTTTTGTGTTATAGTTAAACAGTATATTATAGGATTATAGCTACAGTCACAAAGGCTCTGTATTTCTTTTATTACCGTAACATAACCTTCTGTTCCTCATTAATCAGTTTATTCATGATGGATATAATCGTGTTGAAACTGTCTCACTGTGAGACGAGTGAACGAGGTGAAGAAGGAGAAGCGAAATCTGAGTGATATTTCAGAGCGAATGTCTTTGTGCACAATGAGAAATAAAAGTGTGGAAATGTGTGTGTTGTGCCGGTTTATGAAGCGGTTTGTGGTTTTAGCGGAACGCTTTGCTCCTGCAGTTACAGAGAAGTGCAGCGTTGTTCCTCTTCCATCCCAGAATAAACTCTGAGCCACAGACGTGTGATTCACGAAAAAGAAGAAAAAGCAGAAGGAAAAACAAAACGCTTAATTTGTGTCTCCATGGCAGCTGCTTAAACCATCTCTGCCAACATGTTCCCTCTGTCTCACTCCCTCTGTCTCACTCCCTCTCACTGTCTCACTCCCTCTGTCTCACTCTCTCACTCCCTCTGTCTCACTCCCTCTGTCTCACTCTCTCACTCCCTCTGTCTCACTCCCTCTCACTGTATCACTCCCTCTGTCTCACTCCCTCTCACAGTCTCACTCTCTGTCTCACTCTCTCTCACTGTCTCTCTGTCTAACTCCCTCTGTCTCACTCTCTCTCACTGTCTCTCTGTCTCACTCCCTCTCACTGTCTCACTCCCTCTGTCTAACTCCTTCTGTCTCACTCTCTCTCACTGTCTCTCTTTCACTTTCTCTCACTTTCTCACTCCCTCTGTCTCACAACCCCTGTCTCAATCTCTCTCACTGTCTCACTCCTTCTGTCTCTATCTCAATGCCTTTCTCACTCTCACTGTCTGTCTCACTCCCTCTGTCTCATTCTCATTCACTGCCTGTCCCACTCTCTCTCATCGTCTCTCACTCCCTCTGTCTTACTCTCTCTCACTGCCTGTCTCACTCACTTTCATTGTCTGTCTGTCATTTTCTCTCTCTCTCTCTCTCTCTCTCTCTCTCTCTCTGTTTATGTTTGTCTGTGTGTCTGTGTCAGTCTCTCTTTCAGTATGTCTCTCTTTTGTGTCTGTCTTTCTCTCACTGTCTGTCTCTTTCTGTCTCTGTTCCCCACTTCCCTCTTTCTCTCACCCCATCTCTTTTTTCTCTCTCTCTCAGTATGTGTGTGTATCTACCTTTCTCTCTCTCCCTGTCTGTGTCATTCTGTCTCTCTCTCTCCCTCTCTCTCTCTCTCTGTGTGTGTGTTAAACGAGTGTGTGTGTGTGTGTGTGTGTGTGTGTGTGTGTGTGTGTGTGTGTGTGTGTGTGTGTGAGAGCTCAGAGTGAATCCATTACTCGGCGACATTTCGATTCAGTTATTAGAAGAGTTAATAATCTGCTGAATTGATTGTTCGCTTCGTCTGCAGCCAAACGGCCGACGCTGTGTGAAGCTCACTGCGAGTTTCTCGCCTCAGGAACCTCCAGAGAACGTTCTCCAAAATACACCAGACAAAAATAGAAATTAATTCTATACGTTTGGTAAAAAAGAGTTACAATAAAACAAAAACAATTGTATGTGACTCTCAGGAAAAGAAAAAAATATATCTGTAGAAAAAAAAAAATCTACCCGACATTAAAGGGTTCTACAGTTTGTCCTTCTTTAAGGACACCAATAAAGGTTCCACGCAGAACCCTTCGACCGAGAAACAGAGAGTTTCAGAAAACATTCCACATTTACGTAGAACCATAAAGACAGCAACGCGACTCACCGTAGCAGCGTATTAGCGGCTTTAGAACTTTTATAGAACCTTTATTATTTATTTATTATTCATTTTTTTCTCATAGAAATTTGTACACGTTTTAGCAACTGAGAAAAACCCGGATGGAATTTGTTTCATTCCGTACAAACGTAGCCGTAAGAAAAGCTACCATCATTAGCCCGCCCCCGATACTAACTTTTAAAATTCTCACATGACCTGATTGTTATGTACAGAACGCATTGCAATGCAAAAAAAAAAAAAAGAAAAAAAGAAAAAATATTTTATTAGGGTTATAAGGTTTATCTCATGATCTCGTTATTATGAATAAATACGTTTCTTAGTCGTAAGATGACAGTTTTGTCGGAAATCTGCTGTTTTAGATTCAGCGTAATGCTTCGTAAACTGTAAATGTTCTATAATATGTACAGAAACACATTTCTGTCACGCAAGAAAAAAATAAATCTCCATCCATAACGACCAGATACATGTCTCATAATAACAAGATATTTTTTCTGATAAGACTGTGATGCGTTTCTCGTAATAATGATATACTATCTAACAGTAATTAACGTAATAACTATATGTTTTGTAATAATAACAAAATGCTTTTCTCGTAATAACTGTTTTCTAATAGTAAACAATGTAATAACAATGTTTTTTATTACTAGCAAAAGAGTTTTCTCATAATAACAATATATTTTATAATAAAAATAACATGCGTTTTTGTAATTACGATATATTTTGTAATAGTATCTAATGTAATTACGATATATTTTGTAATAGTATCTAATGTAATTACGATATATTTTGTAATAGTAACTAATGTAATTACGATATATTTTGCAATAGTAACTAATGTAATTACGATATATTTTGTATTAGTAAGTAATGTAATTACGATATATTTTGTAATAGTAACTAATGTAGTGACGATATATTTTGTATTAGTAAGTAACATAATTACGATATATTTTGCAATAGTAACTAATGTAATTACGATATATTTTGTAATAGTAACTAATGTAATTACGATATATTTTGTATTTTAGTAAGTTACGTAATTACGATATATTTTGCAATAATAACATGCTTTTTGTAATAACAATATCTTTTTTAAAAAATAATAACGAGATGCTGGTGAGGACTTTTTATTAGCATAATAAATAAAAACGTCTTTGTGATGTAACCGAGCAGTAACAGCGGTATGATGTCATATACGCATATCAGTAAATGTTTATTTGTTCCATATTAAAACATGATGTATATAAAACACACGTTCTGCTTTTACTTTAAAACCGAGAATTACAATATATTACATTTTAATCGCTAACACCGGCGTGTGTGTCGCTGTCCCTTACCATAGAAAGACATTTTAGAGTGTGTGTGTGAGTGTGTGTGTGTGTGTGAGTATGTGTGTGTGAGTGTGTGTGTGTGAGTGTGTGTGTGTGTGAGTATGTGTGTGTGAGTGTGTGTGAGTGTGTGTGTGTGTGTGATGAGTTGTCTTCATTAGTGAGAACACAGGAAATCGGTGCATAGTCGAGAGATTTATTAATTCATTTCACACCATTTTTGTTTTTTTTTCTCCGCCGTGTCGCTGCATTTTTTTGTTTTTGTTTCTTTTTTAAATTGTTTTTGTTTATTGTTTGTGTTTAATGGTTTTCATTTCTACACTTTCACCGACTCTACAGTGCTCAATTTCTTTATTTTATTATTCTTTAATATTCTCACAGTGCGTGATTAGTGTGTTATGGGAGACGAGAGAGAGAGAGAGAGAGATGGATAGAAGGAGAAATGAGAAAATAAGAGAGATAGAGAATTAATTAATTATGAAAGAGAGAGAATGAGAAATAGAATAAAAGAGAAGGGATGAACAAGAGTATGAACCCAGGAAGAAAGAAAGAAAGAAAGAAAGAAAGAAAGAAAGAAAGAAAGAAAGATGAGAATAACAGAAATAGAAGCATAACAGGAAAGGAAGTGTGAAACAAACAATGAAATGATGGAGAGAGAATCAGAATGAGAGACTGAGAATGAAATGAATGACAGCGTAAGAGAAAGAGAAAAGAAGGGATGGAAGGAGGTGAGAGAGAGAGAGCGATGATGATGAAATGAGAGAATAGAAAATATAAAAAGAGAGAGGGGTAAGAATGAGAAAGAAAGAAAGAAAGAAAGAAAGAGAGACAGGGAATTAAAGAACTGAGTCTCCTGTAGAAAACATTACACTCATTCCGAGAGAGAGAGAGAGAGAGACAGAAGGAAAGATAGAAATCAAGAGCAAGAATGATGAAACAAGAGAAAGGAAAGAATGCAAAGAGAGAGAGAGAGAGAGAGAGAGAGGATAAGGATGACAATGAAAGAAGGGAAGATAGGATTAGGGATGGGGAATGAAGAAAGAAAGAATGAAATGAGAGATGGGGATGCGAGAGAGAGAGAGAGAGAGAGAGTAAAATTAGGTGCTGGGGAAAGAAAGAAAGAAAGAAAAAATTGAGTGAATGAGGAGGAATGAAATGAATGAGAAAAGAAGAATGGACGAGAATGAAAGAATGAGAGAAGGGAGAGAGAGAGAGAGAGGGAGAGAGAGGGGGAGAGAGAGAGAGAGGGAGAGAGAGAGGGGGAGAGAGAGAGAGAGGGAGAGAGAGAGAGGGAGGAGTGCTGTGTCTTTAGTCGTCGGTGCGTCGCGCGCTGCCGCTGCAGTTTGCATTTCGCTCGCGCTCAGAGGAGGAACAGGAGAGAGGAGAGGAGCTGCTCTTCTTCTTCTTTCTCTTCTTCTTCATTGCGGACTCTTTAATCTTCTTCTTCTTCTTCTTCCACACCGGATCATTTGTTTCTTCTTCTTCTGTTTTTTTTTTTCTCTCGTTACGGACTCACGCGCGTTAACGGGAGAAACCGGAGAGAAAAAAAAAAAAAAAAAAAAAAAAAAAACGGAGCGGAGCTAACCAACACAACCGGAGAGAGAGAGAGACAGGAGTGTGTCAGTGTGTGTGTGTAAGTGTGTGTAAGTGTGTGTGAGTGTGTGTGTGTGTGTGTGTGAGTGTGTATCTGGAGTCTGCACCGGTGGGATGTCGGTGGTGGTCTTGGCGCTCGTGACTCGTTAATGGGACCGGAACTTGAACATCAATCTTCATCATCTTCATCACCAACAACATCATCATCATCACCATCATCATCCGCGCGCACAAGGTAAGAAACCAGAAAATTAATTAATTCATTAGTGATGTTCATTTAAATCCGGGATCAAAGTGAGTGCGGATGCACGCGCGCGCGCAGAGAGAGAGAGAAGGAGAGAAGGAGAGAGAGAAAGAGAGAAGGAGAGATGCTTCTCAAAAAAACAAATGAATTAAAAAACTGGTGCATCATGGGATAAGCATGCATATCACCATTCATCACAGCATGCCCGACTTTCTTACTTTATAACACCCTTATGAACGTGTGTGTGTGTGTGTGTGTGTGTGCACGCGCACTGTCGCCGACGCTTCATATTCACATATACTAGTTAGTCACAAAGGAACTGAAATGCAAAATAAATAAATAAATAAATAAATAAAAATAAATAATAAAATAAAATAAAAATAAAAGTGTCCCTGAAAGAAATGATGAAACGATGAAAAAGAGCTGTGCGCGAGGTGAAGTCGTGTGTCGCGCGCGCACACGTGTTATTAACGGAGGTTATAAGCGTTCATGGGGATTTAGAATGTAAATATGACGCGTCCCAACTTCCCGTTTAAGGCTGTAAACTGGCTACAGAGCGGATTTGGCTGAAGCAAAGCAGCTGCGAGTTGTTTGCATGCAGCTCAGAGTCGGAGTGTGTGAGTGTGTGAGTGTGTGTGTGTGTGAGTGTGTGTGTGTGTAGCATTTCGAGGATTAACACGCACTGTAATGGAGTCAGAATGTGTGTATGGTTTGTGTTTTGGTGAAATGATGTGAAATTGTTGTGTTGATTTGTTGCTCTTGTGTTGATGCTCGAGCTGAAGATCAGAACAAAACACACACATGAACATGGAGTTCAAGCAAAATGTGCTTCTGTAAGAATCCTCAGAAAGCTCACAGGGCTCACCTGAGTGTGTGTGTGAGTGTGTGTGTGTGTGTGTGTGTGAGAGAGAGAGATTTAGTGTGTATGTGTGTGTGTGTGTGTGAGAGAGAGAGATTTAGTGTGTGTGTGTGTGTGTTGTGTTTTCTCACTTGTTTGATTGAACCTAGTTCCTATTTAAGTTTCTGTTTATATGCAATTAATTAATTCATCATCATCATCATTATTATTATTATTATTATTAATAAAAAATATTAAAGTGTTTTCATCCGTCTGATACGTTTATCATTTTATTTTATTCCAAATTTATTTATAAAAATAAAAAAACCCACAGCTTCATAATTCATGCTCTTGTATTTTAAAACTCTAATTTCATCCATGTTTTAAAAAAATGCTCAAAAATATAATAATAATTTAAAAAAAAGAGAAAAAAACATTTCCGTCTCTTCAGAACTCGGAACCGGAGAGACCAGGCGCTGAGAGACGAGTCAAGATATTGTAGGAAAGAAATGAGATAAATAAATAAATAAATAAATAAAGGTGTTGTTCAGTAGAGGGTGCTGTTGTTCTTTTGTCGTTCGTCGTGCGTCT
>CM075027.1:727059-770412 GCA_037576675.1 Pangasius sanitwongsei
ATAAATAAATAAATAAATAAATAAAGGTGTTGTTCAGTAGAGGGTGCTGTTGTTCTTTTGTCGTTCGTCGTGCGTCTCTCAGGGCCTCTCAGAGCGACTGAGGGCCACCGGCGCTGTTACCCACAATCCCCCAGGGACGCCGGATTCAGTCTGACGCCCGGTGTGGTGCAGTGGCACTCTGTCAGGATGAACATCTTCCCTGGCGGCAGCTCGCGTTACTCCGGAGTGTCACGTTCCCACCTCGGCCCGGCGTTCCGGGAGGAACAGACCAGGCTGGGAGCGAGTCACGGAGCGCTGCCACGTCGCTCCGGTCAATACGGAATCACACTCTATCATTTTCCTGTAAACACACACGTTTATTAGCTTCGACTGCTGGAGCGTGTGTGTGGTGTGTGTGTGTGTGTGTGGTGTGTGTGTGTGTGTGTGTGTGTGGTGTGGGAGACTGTGTGTGTGTGTGTGTGTAATTTCTCTGTAATGATACAGAGATCACGGTTCGAGAAGACCGAACAAAGCACACGTTTTTTTTCCCCCTCTCATTTCCTCTCCTCTATTTTAGGAAGGTTCGGGGTTCGGAATTCCCGTGACGCTCGGCACCTGGAATTGTTTTCCGTGATTTGTGACGTCACTACGCAGGGAAGAGCGATATCGTCTAATACGATCGTCATGATCGTTTGCGGATTGAGATCACGACGATTGATCGCAGTTACTGTCACAAAGCGCTAATCTTTTTAATGCTGAACCTTACGGACGGTGCGATAAAGAATAAAAAATCATATCACGATATTTAGTGTCCACAGTGCAGTGAAAATAAAAATAAAAAATAATAAAATAGTATCAACAAGACGAAAGATCAAATGACTGGAATGAGATTTTAGCACGTAACAATAATTACGACAAAAAAATTATCGTCAAAGTTGATGATGTTTGTGAAATGATGACGTAGAGATGTACGATAAAATAATAATCATGAATTTTTTTTTGATGCAATTTTAATCACATGAATTGAGCACGAATGCGTTTAATGTGAAATGTTACAGATGAGGTGACATCATCATGTCACAGTATCTGAGTGTTTATGTCAAAAAAAATCCAGAAATGTACAGTTTAAAAAAAATTAAGCAGAGAAAAAAAATCAAATGACTGAAATAAAAATAAAAAAAACACCTCAATACTCGAGCAAAATGTATCGTGAAAATTTACGATGTTAATACGATTATTTTAATTATTTTATTTTGCAATTTTTTTTTGTTACATTTTTAAGATCTCTAATTGCTCTTTCATTTAATTTAATCTTTTAAATGCTAAATGTTATGATTAGGGTAATATTGTTAACATTATTGTTAATATTGTTCATGATTCATTACACTGGAGAAGTTGAAAAAAAAAAATCCAAGAATAAAATATGTAAAAAAAACAAAAAAAAAACATCATAAACAATTTAATTTCGAGACCTAATCAGTAACAATGAGGAAAATATATCGTGAAAATTTATCGTAATATTTGTGACATTGTTACGTAGGGATACGTGATATTTTCTAAAATAAAATAATAAAATCCAAAATTGAATTATTTAAAAAAGTATCAAGAATAGAAAAAAATTTAAATAAGTGAAATAATAAAATAATAAAAAAGTACCACAAATAATTAAATAACAGAAATAATAATAATAAAAAAAACATCTATTAACAATAATTACGATACTGTGATAAAAAAAAAAAAGAAAAACTGAAATAATTATTGAATTAACGAACCCACAGTTAAACCCTGTGAACGTTTGCTAGTTTTATCATCATTATGGCAGTTGATTGTTTAATTAATTGTCTGATTAATTAAGGAAGCGGATGATGATTACTGAGGGATTAATTGTGGTGTTATGATGTCATCAGGTGCAGCGGTTCGCTACAGCGCTAACGGTGTAATTGTTTACAGAATATCGCGGTGTATTGATGCAGCGATGTATCGTCACGCTCGCTTACAGCCGAGGTGTTTTCCTAATGACCGTCTCTCTCTCTCTCTCTCTCCCTCTCCCTCTCTCTCTCTCTCTCTCTCTCTCTCTCTCTTACAGATTAATAATTCTGACTCTCTCCATCTGCTTTGGCAGAAACTCAGAGCTCGCGTTTCTCGACTCTTCATCATATTCCGTGCAGCTCTGAATATTTTCATGGCTGCTAATGGATTTTCTTTATCCTGCTGAGGTTTAGTCAGACAGCTTTTATGCTCGCTAGCGCGCCGAGTTAATTTGTGTTTAGGCCTTCGTGCGACGTGTAAAAGGCGTGAGAGTGGGAGGACGGATCGTTCGGAAATTTAACATTTTAATTTTCCTCAGAGGAATTATTAATAATGCACTTGACACCGAGTCGTAGCTCCGTTTATTCAAAGCGATCAGGGAACTGATCACGGCGTGGGCGCTCGGCTCGCTCGGCTCGCTCGCACGCAATTAACCGCGCTCTAATGATGATGTTTTTTTTACTTCGCTTGTGTTTGTGTGTGAATATTCACACGATTTACACGTTTCACGTGTGAAATTTACACCTGTGGCTTTTAGACACATCACATGCAACGTGTTACATATTTTACATCATTCTTTTCACGATTCATGATTCATTTATTTTCACATGATTCTTTGCACGATTTATTTATTTTCACATGATTCTTTACACGATTCACTTATTTTCACATGATTCTTTGCACGATTTATTTATTTTCACGATTCTTTACACGATTCATTTATTTTCACATGATTCTTTACACGATTCATTTATTTTCACATGACTCTTTACACGATTCACTTATTTTCACATGATTCTTTACATGATTCACTTATTTTCACATGATTCTTTACACGATTCATAATTCATTTATTTTCACATGATTCTTTACACAATTCATTTATTTTCACATTATTTTTTACATGATTCTTTACACGATTCTTTACATGATTCATGATTCCTTTATTTTCACATGATTTTTAAATACAATTTATGATTCATTTATTTTCACTTTACACGATTTGTTTCCACGTGTAATTTTTTTTTTACAGTTTGGTTATTGTCACGTGATATTTACACTTGATTGCTTCATGTAGTTTAATTTATCGCATATTGTTCACGTGATGTGACTTGAGTTCACGTGTGCAGTTTCAGGGCGTAACATAAAATTTACTCGTGAAATGTGATGTTTTCTTTCCTTTAATGTGTAGTTTTATGACCAACATCAGCACCTGATTATTCAACCTTTCACAGATTTACATCATATCACAAATACAGTGTGTGAGTGTGTGTGAGTGAGTGTGTGTGTGTGAGTGTGTGTGTGTTAACACACTTACCTCGGCAGCTAAAAGGGCAAATCCGTCTCCGGCGCTGACTTCAGGAAGTGAAGTCGAGCTCTGGACAGGATGATGTACTGAGCGGCCCTCACAGCTAATTTATATATTTTAACCTGCAGCAGATTTTGAAAAGGTCCACGTCAAAGCGCATGCCGTTAAATCAGCACCGGGTATTTCTCCGTCCCTGAAATGTCAGGCTCGCGCTTTGATCAAAATGTGCATTATCATGCTGCTTTCCTTTTAAACCTCGCCTGAGAGAGAGACGGAGAGAGAGAGAGACTGAGCGAGAGAGACAGAGCGAGAGAGAGAAAGAGAGAGATACAGACAGAGACAGAGAGAGAGAGAGAGAGACAGAGCGAGACAGAGAGAGAGAGAGAGAGAGAGAGACAGAGCGAGACAGAGAGAGAGAGAGAGCGAGATACAGACAGAGAGACAGAGAGAGAGAGAGAGACAGAGCGAGACAGAGAGAGAGAGACAGAGAGAGATACAGACAGAGCGAGAGAGAGAGAGAGACAGAGAGAGATACAGACAGAGAGAGAGAGAGAGAGACAGAGAGAGATACAGACAGAGAGAGAGAGAGAGAGATACAGACAGAGAGAGAGAGAGAGAGAGATACAGACAGAGAGACAGAGAGAGATACAGACAGAGAGACAGAGAGAGATACAGACAGAGAGAGAGAGAGAGAGAGATACAGACAGAGAGAGAGAGAGAGAGATACAGACAGAGAGACAGAGAGAGATACAGACAGAGAGAGAGAGAGAGAGATACAGACAGAGAGAGAGAGAGAGAGATACAGACAGAGAGAGAGAGAGAGATACAGACAGAGAGACAGAGAGAGATACAGACAGAGAGAGAGAGAGAGAGAGATACAGACAGAGAGACAGAGAGAGATACAGACAGAGAGAGAGAGAGAGATACAGACAGAGAGAGAGAGAGAGACAGAGAGAGATACAGACAGAGAGAGAGAGAGAGAGACAGAGAGAGATACAGACAGAGAGGGAGAGAGAGAGAGAGAAAGCTAAGCTAATAACGGTTAATCCTTATAGCGATATTTCGATATAGCACTTGTAGCTAATCAGTAGATTTTTTACTGCTAGTCAGTAGATGTTGTACGGCTACGTAACGCTGTGCTTTTGCTAATCGTGTATAAAAAGAGCCGCGCAAGAGGAGCGTGGAGATGAACTTTAAGCTAAAATTTTAAGCAGTTCAGTGTGACGATGTTGTAGTTAAAATTTTAATATTAATATTTAGTTTAATAATCTGAGTGTTGTGTTTGTAAAAAGCGTAAATAAGTGTTGAATTCATCGATACCAGACTTGCTAATAAAGCACTTTTCCATGGCTTAGATAAAACGCAGTGCAGCGTCAGATGGTTTATGAGTTTTAGCGTGTACATCTGTGTTCTGCATACACTACTGACACAGTAACACACACACACACACACACATACTCACACACACACTCACACACACACACATACACACTGCGGCAGCCGCATCTGTTCTTTAATTCCGTGTCCTTTAGCTAAATCCTGTCTCGCTCGTACTCTAGCACTCAGCTTATTCCAGGAGCTCCATACGCGGTCATTAAAATCCCGCCTCGTCTCGTCCACTAATCATCTCTAACACGAGCGCCGGAGAGTCTCAGGCCCGAGTGACCTTTAGAAAAGAAAACGGAGGCCGTCGGGGAACCGGAACAGGGACAGGGACAGGGACGAGGAACCGGAGAACACGCATCATGTGCACATACTTTACCTGAGACGAGATGTTTCACACCACAGCGTGTGTGAGTGAGTGTGTGTGTAAGTGAGTACGTGTGTGTTTGTGAGTGTGAGCGTGTGTCTGTGTGTGACTGTATGTGTGTGTGTGAGCGTGTGTGTGTTTGTGTGTGAGTATGTGTGTGTGTGTGTGTGTGTGTGTCTGACTGTATGTGTGTGTGTGTGTACGTGTGTGTGTGTGTGTGAGCGTGTGTCTGTGTGACTGTATGTGTGTGTGTGAGCGTGTATGAGAGTGTGTGTGAGTGTGTGTGTGCGTGTATGTGTGTATGAGTGTGTGTGTGTGTCAGTTTGTGTGTGTCAGTTTGTGTGTCAGTGTGTGTGTGTGTGTGTGTGTAAGTGTGTGTGTCAGTGTGTGAGTGTGTGTCAGTGTGTGTGAGTGTGTGTGTGTGTGTAGTGTGTGTGTAGTGTTTCTGTGTGTGTGTGTGTGTAGTGTGTAGTGTGTGTGTGTAGTGTGTGTGTGTAGTGTTTCTGTGTGTGTGTGTGTGTAGTGTGTGTGTGTAGTGTGTGTGTGTAGTGTTTCTGTGTGTGTGTGTGTGTGTGTGTGTGTAGTGTGTAGTGTATTGTTGTGTACACACATTAATGTAAATATAAAATATAATTCATCCTCTCTGGTGAACAGCACGTACAAGAACAAATTACTGCAGTGAAAAATAAAACACCGTTTTAAACCATAAAAAAATAACAAACTTAAGTAAGTAATTAAGTAAGTAAGTAAGTAAATAAATAAATAAATAAATAAATGATCTATATTAGGGGTAATATGGCGAAAAAATAATAATAAATCCATTTTATTTGTTATTAAAGAGAATGTGGGTAAAATGAGAAAATCAAAAGAAAATGTGATGTTTTATATTTTGACTTTTTTGATGTTTCTATGATATTAAGATTTAACATAATAGGAGTCATATGGCAAAGAATTAGAATAAATATGGTTAATATGGCAAAATTAAAAATAAATAAATAAATCCCTTTATGATATTGATTCATATTAGAGATAATATGGCCATAATCAGCAAAAAAAAACAAACAAAAAAAAAAAAAAAAACAATAAGAATAAATCTCTTCTTGATGTTGATACACATTAGGGGTAAAATGGCAAAACAAAAAAATTGGTAAAAAAATAAAAAACCTCAATAAACCCCTTTTTGTTAATGAGGAATATTAGAGATAATATGGCCATAATTGTGAAAAAAAGAATAAATAAATTAAAACAAAACAAAACAAAACAATTTTTCTTTGCCTTATTCAGGCTTCTTTACGTTTTGTTTTGGATCGAAAAGCTCATATCTGCCAAGATTTCTAATTCTTTTATTTCTTTATTTGTTTGTTTTTCTTCATGGTCGTGGCGTAAACAGCGATAAATATCCGTCGCGGTGTTTTCTTCGTAGCGTTTGTGTATCTGAGATGAACTCCAGAATGCGGGAGGTCGTGTGAGGACCTGCTGTTGTTTTTATTTCAGATAAATTTAAAGGTAGCGTCTCACACACCGCTCTCGAGCGAAGCAATCTCAGTGAACCCGATCGTAAACTCGCAGACGTTCTGTACGCCAGCGGAGCCCTACACTTCCTCCTGCTGCTCTGTGGTATTAAAGCGTGTTAGTATTTAAACACCAGAACACACATTTTTCCTTCCTGACTTGAATAATGGCATCATTTGTGCCTTGGCCTTCGTCCACCGAGGCTGCTACGTCTCTTTTTTCGCTCTTGCTCGCTTTAATGATGTGCTATAAGAGGCTGGATAAATGCGGGCCACGGTATCAGACCACGAGATCACCATGGTTTCCATTTCCTGAGAAAATACCAGCTGTGAAAATACAGCGAGCGTACAGTCGGGTCCGGCGGCGAGGTGCGTTATTATTATTATTATTATTATTATTATTATTATTATTATTATTATTGGTCAATTCCAGCGTTATGGATGTAACATATGAACTCATATTGACCTGTAAACTGTCTCTCTGATGCTGAACTCCTTTAACTGGTCATTTATTTATTATATTTTACACACACACACACACACATAGCAGTTTGTTAGTGTTCTGGATGTGAAATGTGAATCAACTAATCGTGAATGAAGTCGTACGCAGACGTCGACTATTTAACCGTAACTTTTACTGCAGTTGCCATTTTGGATAATTTACATAATCCATTCAGACGCATAAATGAAGTCAAATCCCTCTGATCGGTTTATTTAAGGAGCTTCACACTAACGAGCGATAAAACGACTGACGATCGTTTGTTCTCTATGAACACGTGCGAAACGTGAGAGCGACGCGTGAGTAGATTTTCTCAACTTTATGCGAATTAGGTACCAAAGCAACAAATCCAAACGATTGGCTGAAAACGTTTTTAAAAGACAAGATCACGTCGAACAAGCGTTCCGTTAACGTTACTGGAAGAACGTTTGTTCGTAACGTTGAGAGAACCTCACCACAACGTTCCATGTTAGCTGGGATTCCTCTGACCAATCACATGTCACGCACTGGTACAACATTTTTTTTTTTTGCTACTGCTGTTTGACTCGAAAAAACGTATAACTTATAACTTACAATCTTATCCTGTCGCATACTGTACGTTCTCGCATTATATGTGTATCGAGGCTTTACGAAGAAAAATAAAGCTTGGGGGGAAAAAAAAGCAGAGATCGTTGGCGTCTCTGGAGAGTGTTTGTAGCTAGTTCAGTTAGCTTCTGCTGCTAATTTGCGGGAATCAAACATTCTCACAATGATTAGTGCGTCGTTTAGTTTGTGTTTTACTAGTTAGAAGAAAATATATAGATATACAGATATATACTGTAGATATAAAGGTATATGGTGGTGTCTCTGGTGAGTGTTTGTAGCTAGAACAGTTAGCTTGCACTGCTAATAAAGCTAATACGAAGCCTGGCATGTAATGTACGTGAATTTTATGACCACTTTTTCACACTTTTTCACTTTATTAAACTATTAGAATACATTTTGTGTACATTTTAAAGACATTTAAATAGTTAATGCTGTAGTAAAACGTGTGCCTTTAGGCTACATTTTGGCTACTACTCTTTCCCATCGTAGCTAAAAACGCTGGATAGACGGCACACGGCTACGAGCGACGCCAGTAGCGCTCGCTCCAGGGTTTGTGTCTCTACGGTAACCAATTAGAATCAGTCTTTGCCCTACTACTGCATATGAAATAATATATAATGATAAAACACATGATTTAACAGTAATTGTTGCCTGGAAATGAATCAGGATGAAGTATACATTAAAGTGAACGTGTCATCAATAAACACATCAATCTAATCGATAATTACATGAATTTCACCTGAAATAAATGCAGTTGAGGCTCTGATTTAAACCTGTCCTCGTATTGGGAGTTAAATATGAACAGCGTTTGATTTGTGTAGACGTGTCTGTGTTTACTGCGGACTTACAGCACATTGTTTAATTGCACTTTTCTCCAGAAGCTGCTTTTAGATTTTACTGCAGCTCTTCTTTCTTTCTCCTGGAGTGGAGGAGGAGGAGGAGGAGGAGGAGGAGGAGGACACGTTGATCCCTAATGACATGCTCCATTACTCCCTCTGTTAATCTGCAATAAAGCTAATTGCGGGCTTCTCCGGCTCCCGACTCCGACCCCCTGAACGACACGCTGCAAACCGCATCGTATAAAAGCCTCGCACATAAAACTCTGATGTCGGGGACTAATAAAATAAATAGGCGAGCTTTGTGTAGCACTATAATCACCTGCAGGAGCGCACTAACTCAAAGCTGAACTATTTCGCCAAATCATTTGGCAAAACCTCTTGATTTGGGGCTTATAAAACAAATTGAGATTTAAGGGTCACTTTATCCCAACTGGAAGTGAACTACTTTTTTAAAAAATGTATTTATTTATTTTTATTTTACACAGTCACCCACAGCCTCGTCTGTTTTTTTTTTTAAATCTGTAGAATCATCTGGAAAAGCTGTTGTCTGGGGCTAATGAAACGATACGAGGCCCTCAGTAGCGCAGCGTCCACCTGGTGGGAAGTTAAAGACCTGAACAAACCCTAACAAAGGCCCTTTTATATCAACAGGAAGTGAACTACTTTTATTTTCTTCTTTAATTTCCGATATCGCCCGCAGCCTCATCTGGGTAATCAAATCACCTGCACTAATAAACAACACGAGATCCTCTTCGCCTGATGAGATCTCAGAGATACAAACAACCCTAACAAGAGCTCTTTTGTCCTGCTAACTTTTAATCTCTGAAAAATCACCCACTGCCTCATCTGTTTGTCACATTTGTTTAATTATCTGAGCTTCACACAGTGACGCCTCTCATTGTGGTTACGAGCTGCCTCGTGCATTAAAGCTCTAATGTTCGAGACTGATAGAGCGACGTGGAGCCTGCTGAAGCTCACGATTCACCTGAGGAGAGCATGAAGAGGTGAATAAACCCTAACTAGGGCTCTTTTTATCCTTTTAATCTCACCTGTTTTTCACATTTACTTCCAGTGATGACTCTGAGGCTTTTCAGCTTTCTGGTGGTAAAACAAAAACAAACAAAAAAAATCCTCTCATGCTGGTATTAATAAAGCAATAGGAAACAATAAAAAACCTTCTTCATCACAATATCCACCTGGTAGGACCTTGAAGATGTGAATAAACCCTAACTAGGGCCCTGTTACTATCTTTTGAAATCAGACACAGCCTCATCTGTTTGTCATATTTGCTAATAGAGATGCCTCATAGGCTGTTGAGCTCCTAGTGAAAAAAATACCTGTCATGTTGAGATTAAAAACATAATAAGAAACCTTCTTTAACAAAACATCCACCTGGTAGGATTTGGAAGCTGCAAATGGACCCTAACTAGGGCTCTTTTTATCCTTTTAATCTTGTCTGTCATATTTAATTCCAGTGCTGCCTCTGAGGCTTTTAAAGCTTCCTGGTGCCAAAAAACCTCTTATTTTTGGATTAATAAAGTGAAAAGAAACGATAAAAAACTTTCTTCATCACATCATCCACCTGGCAGGAGCTTGAGAATGCAAATAAACCCTAACTAGGGCTCTTTATTCCTTTTGGAAAATGGGGCTCTTCATTTTTAATCACTCACAGCCTCGTCTGTTTCTCAGATCTGTCTGTTATCATTTGGTAAAACTCTTGTTTGGGATTCATAAAGAGATACGAGAAGTACTTCATCACAGCGTCCACTTGATGGGAGGCTGAAGATGCAAACAACCCTAACTAGGTCTATCGTGTTATCTGTTTAATCTCTGAAATCAGACACAGCCTCGTCTGTTTGTCGTATTTGCTCATGGAGACACCTCTCAGGCTTTTGAGCCACGTGGAGCTGAAAAACTCTCACGTTGGGATTAATGATAGCAATAAGAAGCATAAGAAACCTTCTTCATCACAACATCCACCTAGTAGGAGCACAAAGATGCAAACAAACCCTAACTAGCGCTCTTTTTATTCTTTGTGAAAGTGAGCTATCTTTTAAGCCTTATCTATTTTGCACAGACTGCAGCCACACAGGTGATTCGTCTTATTCTTACGAGCCGCATTGTGTGTAAAACTCTGATGTTTCAGACTAATAAAGCGATGAGAATCCTTCTGCAGCTCAGGATCCACCTGATCGGAGAAAAAAGACAAAAACAGCCCTAACCAGTGGCCCGAAACCGCTGCTGGATGTGAGATGATCTCTTCAACTTGCACAGATCCCAAACACAGTCCTTCTCTGTGTGTCACATTCTGGATTCTGATTGGTCAGAAGGTGTTTATGTAACATTTATGGAAGGAGTCTCCAGTGTCAGCGCTTTGTAACAGAGGTGAAGCTGTAACTTTAAGTTTTCTGACATCTTCAGGACAGAGGAGTTTACGCTTCTTTGCGGTTTCTTGGAAAAAAGCTTATTAACTTCAAGAAAGTGTGAGAACAGGAACTAACTTGTTTCACCGACGTTAAAAGTAACTATAAACAGATAAAAAGTACAACATGCTGTTTTTTTTTTTTTACTAAATTCTAGATTCGTAACTGTTGGCTAACTGCTGTGGTAGAAGAGGAATAAAGCGCTCAGGGACGTGCTGTTGCAGGAAATTTCATGATGGTGATGTTGTTGATTGTTTTTCAGTAACAGCATGCTCCTGAGTGCTTTATTCCGTACTTGATCAACCAGTGATTTTTTTTTTTTTTTCACCGAAGCACACGGTGAAGTTTTTTTATTGTCTAAAACCATCTTATGTGTGAAATACTGACAAGTAGAGAGACTCAGATAAACTCGAAGCTCTTTATCTCTTCTAAAAGTGAAGTGCTGGTTATTATTTTCCGAAGACTTTACTATCGGAAACATCGAGCGAACTTGTTCTTTGCACGAATAAAGAGGTACGAGGCCTTGAGAAGCACAACATCCAACTGATGGAAGATTTTTAATTTTTTTTTGCAAACAACCCTAACAAAGCTTCTGTTCTTACTTTTTGAAAGAAAGCACACTTCCTTTAATCATGTTGGTGAAGTTTCACAGACTGCAGCCACGCGGTGGTTCGTCTCATTCTTACGAGCCGACACGTGTATAAAACTCTGATGTTTTGGGGCTGATAAAGAGACGAGAAAACCTTCTGCGGCTCAGGATCCACCTGGTGGGAGACAGACGATGGAAACAGCCCTAACTAGGGCTCTTGTATTTCTTTCTCAAAGTGAACAATGCATCCTGGAGCAATAGCGTTAAGTGCACGAGGTTTGCTAATTATCAGCTGGTGTTCGGTAACAAACATGGAGCGCAGGAAAAAGGTTCAGCTTCAGACGAATCGCTTTTTTATTCTTCTTTCACCTGCACGTTCGCTCTTCTTTCTGTAGCCTAATTACGACTTGGTGGCAGCTGAAAGAGCGAGGGAGGTAAAAAAAAAAAAAAAAAAAAAAAATTGCATCATGAATCAAAATCCGGCTTGTTTTAATTTCCAGTGACACGTGTTCCCGTGTTATTCCGGAACGTTCCGAGGGACGGAGTTAATCAGGATATTTTACTCATCAAATATTTGCATGTTGCTTCAGCAACCTGTGAAATTACACAAATGAGAGAGAAAAAAAAGGAGGAAGATGAAGAAGGATGATCGCACCACCAGATGCTCGCTATTTATCTGCTCAGTGACGTGTCGGTGATTGCCTGGACTCTCATCATAATCAAGCGACTGCACGGCGTAGCTCGCTGCTAATGAGAATTCACCACAACGGGGAAAATAATCACGAGGCGGAGTTACTGCCGTCACCCTGAAGCCGATTATTTTCCTATAACAGCACGTCCCCAAGTGTTTTATTCCTCTGACACCGCAGCAAATTTTCCACCATTACATTTTTTAAAAATTTATTAAAGAATAACACATTGTACTATTTATCCGTTTATAGTTACATTTAATGTCAGTGAATCAAGTTAGTTCCTTTTCTAGGCTATAAACAGTCGTTCCTTCACCATCCTCTCATTTTTTTCCTCTTTCTTCAAGTTAATTAAAAAAAAAAAAAAAAACGCAAAGCACTGACACTGGAGACTCCTTCCATAAATGATAAATCAGCACCTCATCACAAAATGCCAACGATTAAACCCGTTTTTAATTTGTTTATTATTAGTAAAGCGTACTCCGTACACGTCCCTGTGAACGAGCAGTTGCTATAGAAACGATAACGATAACGTATTAGAACGAGTGCATTAATATAAACCTGCGATTTGCAGCTGCTTTACTTTACAGTGAATTAATCAACACTTTCTGACCGACCAATCACAATCCAGAATTCAACGTCAGATTATTTTTATAGACAGCGCCGACGCTGAGGCGAAGCTCGGCTTGGTAACTCGATACCGTGACTTTTGCGAGTCAGTAGATCCTGTCACTTGTTCTCCGTCGTGTTTTCGGTTCTCAATATTTCATGCAGCAGAGCATCGGCTGGGTGTGTAATGAAGGGTAGGTCAAGAGCTTCATCCAGCTTCTCTCCTACAAACAGACGCTGTAAATGTCACACGGGCCGCGAGGAAAGCAGGCTGAACTTTTCTCCTCGCAGCACACACACACACACACACACGTCCGTCTTATTCCTCTTCATCTCTCAGCTAGCTGAGTTCATATTCATCTCCAGCGATCGCTTTCTTCTCCCTCACAGCCTCCTCCTTCACCAGCAGCAGTAACAGAACCGGGGGTTCCTCGTGTTCCTCGTGGTCCTGATGTTCCATTCATAACTCGCGGATAAGACGAGCTGAATGGAAACGTCTAAAAGAAGGATCTGTAAGGAGCTGATTGAATCAGATGAAATATAGAAAGCCATGTTTATGCATATAAAAGGTATATTTTCATCCAGGAAGGTGCAGCCAATGGGAATATTTGCTCAGATGTCCAATAGTGGCCTTTAATTTCCCATTTTGGACCTTACATAAATAAATAAAATAAATAAAAAATAAATAAAAAGGTGCCTCTGAGGATAACAACCAACTCAAGCATCTGTATCAGAAACGATCCAACTTTTTCTTCAGATAAAATATATATATGTGTGTGTGTATGTGTATATATATATATATATGTGTGTGTGTGTGTGTGTGTGTGTGTGTGTGTGGTGTGAATATCACCAAAAAATATCACAATACGATATTTAAATTATCAAGCTGCGTAATTTTTTTCTGTCTTATTAACTTGAAGAGAGAGAATAAAGAGAGGCTGGTGAGGGAACGAGGGTTTATAGCTGCTATAACGTAAGTGACAACAGGAACTGACTCGTTTCACAGAACAATAAATGGGTAAAAAGTACAACGTGTCGTTCTTTAAGAAATAAAAAAAAACGTAATTGTTGGCGAATTGCTGTGGCGTAAGAGGAATAAAGCACTCCTTGGTCCCGGTTGTGGATTTCAGGCGTCTGGCTGTGCGCGTAGCCGCAGTGCTCTTGGGTTTGTAAGATATAGTATTCATGGCTCTAATCCTTGAGCCGATACAAAGGATTGTGAGAAACGGGGCTGGGTTTTATTCTGCTGACCATCTGATGGGCTTTCGTTTCTAAAGAGCTCCTGCACAATGCTGGCCTTTTGGCTTTGAGATAATGAAAGGTTTAAATCGAACACCGGCGCTGCTTTGTCAACACTGAATAGCGAGCAGGGCTAATTACAACCCGGGACGGAAAAAAAGCCTGGAAGGCAAAACGGCTTGACCTCTGTCTTCAGGTCCTAGAAAAAAAAAAGGCAAAGAGAGAACTGGATATGTGGAACAGATGAGTGTAGAGAGAAAGAGAGAGAGAACTGGTCCAATTTCCTGCTGGATCAGTTTCTTTCTGGATCTTTCAAAGAAAGAAACATTCACAAATATATCAGCGATAAACTCTCGAACGATTTATAAAGAGCAAAATGAGCCAATCGGGAGTTTGTTTACTCCGGAAAACGCAGACGAGTGTGATGAGTTCGTTTTTATCCTCGCTAGGGTCCATTAAACCTGAATAAGTATGCAAATGATTCTCTTTTTCTTCAAGTTTTTATTATTTGCTATTATCTAGTATTATATTATTGGAACTCATTGATTCTGGTGATTGATTTTATATAAAAAAAAAAATATGAAAAACTTTATTTGCTGTAGAGGAATTTTCCTGCTAAATCAATGAAGGTGAATGATAAAAGAGAGATAAAAACCGCGAACATCTGCTGTTTTATTGAATCTTTTTGACGTGCACAGAAAAATAAAAAGTGCCTGCACATGTTGTCATAGTCTAATTTCAGTGAAAAAAAAAAAAAGATTCGATCTTGAGTTTTTCTTTGTGTGTCATTTTCTCTTTGGATTAAAATCACTGAAAAAAAAAAAGAAAGGGTGAATAATTTATTTAGTTCTGCTCCTCGTAGCCGCTAATGGGAAGCGGTTTGGGTCACAAAGGCAAGCGTTTTGTAAATGAGGCCGATAAACCTTTGGGCTAGACAAGGCAGGTTTTGTTTGACACAGGAATTCGCTGTTTTTGCTTGTCGAGTGCTCTGGGAAGGCAGGATGTGTAGCGGCTTCACAATGGCTCTTTCAGCCCGTGAGTCTCAGATGCGAGGAGACGCTGTCCCTGCCTCCTTTCACTCCGTCCTAATCTCTTTATCAGGCCTCCACAATGGCGGATTCACATCTCCGCTTCGCATACGAGAGGCGCAGAAAGGCCACCGTTTAACCCCAAGAGAATAGCTGAAAAAAAAAAGTTTTTAAAAGTGTCTGGGTCTCATCTCTTGCAAAAAAAAAAAAAAAACTGTAGCTAAAAGAGTAAACAAACCGTAAGAAAGGGATTGTGTTTCTCCTCCGTCTGCTTGCCCACTCTGTTTAGAGCAAACTGTCACACTCGGTTTGAGTCAATGACTGAATTCGGCGTCTGTAGAAAAATAGACGGCGTTGTGCCTTTTTTTTAAAAGCCCTAGAGACGGAGAGACGCGTTCTTCTGTTGCTTCTCTGTTGGTCTTCAAACATATGGAAAGCGCATTAGTGCTTTTATTTTTTTTTTCACAGGCCGTGTGGTCCGAAAAACGGGAGTCGAGAATGAAAATGAATCTTTGGTCTGACGGTGAATCGAGTCGATTCACTGATTCAGTTTTTAAATTCAAAAACGATTCGATTCAGTTCAGTATCGTAATTAAAAATATCGTAAACATCGATGTGGTTTCGTGGCGTCGTAATAAAGTATCGCGGTACGATATAACGAACAGAATTTCATCGTAAACGCTGTAGCTTTGACAGAGTTAAGCTAGTTTGGCTACTTTTGCGTAAATAGCACTTTTGTTATTGAATAATAAAAGAGGATTAAAAATGTTGTTAATAACGTTAAAAATAAAAGCAGTTCTAAATGTAGCGTAGGTTTTATTGTTATTTTTTTCCCGTGGTTTTTAAACCCTGGTTTTTAAGAGGATTTTTGAGAGATTGTACGTTTACAGTAAGGCAGGTTTTATTTCCGGCGATGTGGGTGGCCGCACTGTTTCTCTTCCTCATTAGCCTAGCTAGCATTAGCATTACAACAGTACAAACAGACGACACGTTTAGTGGAGCGTCGTAAACCTGTGATGGAGAAACCTGTCCCTGCTGAGAGACCTGAAGGGCAGAAAGGGGCAGGAAGGGGCAGGAAGGGGCTGATAATGACGCCCTGAAACTAAAGGCCACCTGCGTGCAGCATGCCGCTCATACCGTTTCTCCTCCACACAAAGCGAACGAGTCTCGTTTCCACGACTGTCATGCTAAACACCGTTTTATTGCACTGAAAGACCGGGAAGTTCTCCTTTCAGCCTACTTTCAGTGTTACTGAAGCACACTCGCATGATTACTGACCCGAAAGCTGACGAATGAATGGTTGATCGTCTCTCCGTGGAAACTGTGGGAGCAAAAATAATCAGGAAGTGTCTGACGTAAGGGTTTAATTCGGACATTTACATAACGTTAGCTTTTTTACTTCATGAAACGCTTTTATCCAATCCAAACAAAAACACTTTGAGTTTTAAAGGTCTTGATAGGGTTCACTTTATACCTCTTTATTCGAATAGTTGATAGCCGGACCGGAGCGTAGAACGAAAATGAACTTTAAAAGTTGTTCACTTGAAGAACTGTTAGCTAAGTTAGCATGCTAAATCTCGATTAGCATGCTAAAATCTACAGTAGTGTGATCATTTCACACTGAAGTTGACAGTGAATCGATTCATGATTCATGAGTCATTGTTTTTCAATTTGATTCGATTCAGTTCACTTCACTAAACAATTCGATTCAATTCTGAGATTCAGGTTTAAGAAATAAACGTATTTCTAATCCAGGGTTAGCATGTGAATGAGCTACTTACAGCATGTGCCGCATATTTCAGTGTGTTTGATTTTTTTTTCCCCCCAAAATTTTTGGGTTGCCAGATTGTGGCTCAAAAGTTAAAAAAAATCCACAATCTCATTGATCTAGAAACCAAAATTTTGCACTGAGACATAAATATACTTTATTTTAGAGCTAACTGAGAGAAATTAGATGTTCAGTAGGTAACGTTTTAAACCGTGATTGAACTGGAAGAAGTCGATTAGCCATCATGAGTTAGTTTTATCAGGTGTAATTTATTGTATCAGACTAGCTAACTAGCTAAACACCATGGATGAAAACAGCTCTGAGGCTGATATCTTGATGATGATATCATGATGCACTAAAGACAGATAAACGTCACTAACGCTAAAATTATTACTTTACCTTCATTTCCGATTGAAAACCCAGAGATTAGCGCTTTATGGTTTATATTACAGCCTGACTCAGTGTGCAGCGGCAGACTCGCCTCGCCTCGTTTTTTTTTTCTTTTTCGTATTCGTCAGCAGGTCAAAATGATGAACCCGCGTCCTTGAAGGTGTTTATGGAGCTCGGCCTCCGGTTTTCGCCTCAGCAGGAGACAGATGGACAGAGCGCTATCATTAACAATAATAAATAAAAAAAACACAGAATGCTGACTCACTTTCTCTCTCAAGGTCTTTGCAAAGTCGTTCAGAGGTGCGCAGCTCGGCGTGCGGGTTGTGCCTCACGTCTGAGTGGCTCTGGACAAAAGAGAAAAGAAAAGGAAAAAAAACAGAACATGAAAGAATGACAAAGAAGAGTCTTTTCTTCTTCAAGTGCAACAAGTACAGAGGTTTCTCTTACGGCAACACTTCACTGAGAACTGCAGCAGGATAAACACACACACGCACACACACGCATACACACACACACACACACATACACACACACACACGGATACACACACGCACACACGCATACACACACACACACACATACACACACGCACACATACACACACACACGCATACACACACACACACAGACACACACGCATACACACACACACACACATACACACACGCACACATACACACACACACGCATACACACACACACACACGCACACACGCATACACACACACACACACAGACACACACACACGCACACACACACACAGACACACACGCATACACACGCGCACACAAACACACACACACACAGATACACACACAGACACACACATACGCATACACACACGCACACACACGCACACAGACAGACAAACACACAGACACATGAACGCACACACACACACAGACACACACACAGACAGACACACATGCATAAACACACACAGACACACAGAGACACACAGAGACACACACATACACAGACACACATGCACGAACACACACAGACACACACACAGACACACAGACACACACACAGACACACAGAGACACACAGACACACACACACACCCAGACACACACACACACACCCAGACACACACACACAGCCACACACACACACACCCAGACACACACACAAATCTCAGTTTGTCTGAGTAACACACAAGCTCAGAGTTTGAATGGAAAATGCCTGGGGAGAGGGCGAGAGAGGTACAGAGAGACAGGGAATGTCTTTCTTCTCTCTCTCTCTCTATCTCTCCCTCCTTCTTTTCTGTCTCTCTCTCTTTTCTCCCTCTGTCTCTCTCGCTCTGTCTTTCTCTCTGTCTCTCTTTTTTCTCTGTCTCTCTCTCTCTCTCTCTCGGGGTTGTCAGTATGCAGTGTGTGTCGTTGCCGTCCGCTCCATCAGCTCGGCTTTTCAATTACCGACTGAGGCTGAGGGGGAAAAGCAGCTCTACAAAAGCCATGGCATAAACCATTTATAGTGCACCTCCATCTCGGCCCCGGCGCCGGCGCGCGACAGTTGCTTTAAAACGAGAAATTAATCGAGACGAACAATAACGCTTTACGACCGGACGCAGGGATGCTCTGTAAATCGAGAGGGACGGACTTAAAGATATACAAACTGGAGATGAAAATTGGCCTAGTGGTTTAGTTAATTGGCTTTGTGTGTGTGTGTGTGTGTGTGTGTGTGTGTTTCTGATTCGCACGTGCTTTATCGATTTGCTTTAATTCAGATCAGACACAAGTCGCGAATTGACAGATAGATAAATCCAAAAATAACCGTAAAGAGATAAAAAGTAAATAACTATAGAATGAAATTAAATATAACAAAAATATATACAATTTTAAAAAGAATAAACTAATAAACTAAGAATGAAATAATAAAAAAATACAATCATAAAATAAAATAAGAATAAACTATACATACCAAAACAGACTAAATATGTTCAGTTAAATGCAAAATTAAAAAAATAAATCTTTTTTTTTTTTAAACATTTATAGTTTTAATAGCTATCAAATTGAAGGATATTTAGATAGGAGGCTGGTAATTGATTCAATTCTAAAAATTTGATAAAATAATAATGAATTAATTTATGCGTTAATTAATGGAACTGAGACTTTCGTCTCCTGCTAACTGTTCCACAGTGGTACGGTCCGTTGTAGGGGTGTTCAGACGTGTAATTAACGTGTTTCTTTCTGTTACTGTAGTGTTTTACTATTAAAATCACTCAGTATGTATAATTTTAAGAGCCTCATATCTTTTTGTCTTTGCTTTCATTTATTTATTTTAACTTATTTTGCATTAAAGTCTGAAGTTGGAGGTCAGACCCCCCCCCCCAAAAAAAAGAAAAAACACTCCTACAATCTTTAACACGTTTCTAATTTGCTGTAGGAAACAACCATTTATTACCGCGAAGACACTGTGTGTGTACGAGTGTGTGTGTGTGTGTGTATACGTGTGTGTGTGTGTGTGTGTATGCTAATGTAGAAGCTAAATCACCAGTATGCTAAATTCCTACATTTATAAACAGTGTGAAATTATAATATATTGCAGCGTTGACAGAAATTGCACTGTAACTGTAATATGTATGTTGTCTGATGTATCACACACTAAATCACCATCTGTTTCTCGTTACTCACGAAAACACGAAGAATTTCCTGTATTTTCTGAATTAAAAGACTTTTGTCCCTCTACAGCCTCTATAGCTCATTTAGCCGAGTGACGTATACGATAAATTTTTTCATGCGCTTTTGTTACGGTATTTATGGTAGGCGTGATTTCTATAGCTCACATAACGTTAAAACAAATCCTAAAAATATAGATGCGATAGCAGCATAGAATTAGCGTAGCTTTAGAAGCAGGTTGTAAGTTTTAGCACCCCCTGTTGGCGGTGAGGTGAGATGCAACTGAAAACATTTATGCTTTTTTCCGTCTCTATTGAAACTAATGCTGCATTCGACTAAATCTCGTAGCAAAGAATTTCCAAACAACAACCAGGAAACACCAAAGAAAACTTGGAATTCCTACTCGGAAACTCCACAACTCCTCGAATCCAAGTTCAGTGCATGACATCACACCAACATGGCCGCTCAGAGTCTCACAGCATGTGGCACTTCTTTATTGTAAATGAGTTATACGGTATATACTTTACACATATTTACATATATATATATATATATATATTAGATCAATCAGACATATGTGCTTGTTAAATCTATAACGTTATACAATTTGAGGTAAATATAATCACTCGTCACAGTTAGCTGGCTAGCTTGCTTCTAACAAAAGATGAACGTCGAGGCGTCCATGCTTTTTTTTCCCACGTTCTAGCTTGAATCCTTTCACATAACATACTTCCGATTTTTGACGTAAGGCGAACGCAGCATATACAGCTTGTGAGTTGCCTTTTATGGAAAAGTGGGCGGGGCTCAGTATGACTGTTTGGGCTAAGGGCGGGGCTTATTTCAGGGTCAGACAAATTTAATGAGAATCTTGAAACATTATTATTATTATTATTATTATTATTATTATTGTTGTTGTTATAGAAGGTTTTGAAACATTTAAACATCACATATCGCAACTTTAACGTGCAGAAAAAGCACATTTTTTTACGTACATATTTTTTAGCGTGTTCACTCTTGACGTTGGCCATGTCGGGATTATTCAGCGAGCTTTTATGCTGCTGGCTGTTGGTTTTCGTATCACACACTTTGTGCTGAAGTGAAAGGCGGCTGCAGGCAGACAGACAGGCGTAATGCGGCCTATTTCAGAAAGGTTAAGAAGAAAATGAATGATGCATTATTCAGGTCTGGAGGGATGAGCTCCCTTTCATTATGGTATGAATTATTTCACATTTCTGTCCTATTCACATTGACGGGAAGACGACAGCGCGGGCAAAGGACGAGTGTGTGAGACGCTTATTCAGATCGAAACGCCGGCGCGCGAGGACAGGAAGAGAGACGGAGTGTGAATTTAGAAATGTTAGGAATAAATGACGTTGTGGAGAGTCTCCTCACGGCTCCGTGTGACTGGCTGGCGCTGTTTGATGATGTCAAGATGTTACTGTTGTTTAGAATAATTGACAGAACATTGGGCAAAAATATCTAACACTTCTAGATGTTGAGCCCAGAATTTGAGAAAGAGGATGAAAGAAAAAAAGAGAGAAGGATTCAGATGGATAGAGGGATAGACAGAGGGGGGAAAATAGGGGAATCAAAGGAGAGTGGATTTGAGAGGATGAAAGGAATAGAGAGAAGGAGGATTCAAAAGTGAGGGAATAACAGAAGGAGAGAAAAGTATGAAAGAAAGATAGAAGGAGGGAATAGAGAGGAAGGAATAAAGACTGAACTAGGAAGAGAGGATGAAGAAGGAAAGAAAGAAATGAGTGAGACCGTAAGAGGAATGCAGACAGGGAAAGGTAAAGAAATAGAGAATAGAGAGAAAGAGTGAAAATGAAAGAAATAGAGAGAGTGAGATATAAAAGGAAAGAAAGGAATAAGGCAGAGAGGAAAAGATGGAAAGAGGAGAGAGATGGAAAAGAGAAAAGCGAGGAAGAGAAAGAAAGGGGAGATGCAATGGTGAAAGAGGAAATAGAAAGACTAGAAAGAAAGACATAAAGAGAAAAACAGGGATAGGGAGAAGGAGAGAAAGAAAATGTGGATACAGAGAGTACGATGAATACAGAGACAGAATAAATATAGAAAATGAGAGAAAGAGAGAAGAAGAAGAAGCGAGGGATGGGGGAGTGAAAGAGGAACAGGAAGAAGAAGAAAGAGGAATCGAGCCAGAAAAAAGAAATATATAAAGAAATACTGAAAGAAGAAAAGGGAAGAAGAAAGGAAGAGAAATGAAAAATGAAGCAGATGGAGAGACAGAAAAGGAGCGTGAATAGAGTGAAGGAGAAAATAGCTGAGAAAGTGAAAGAGAGAGAGAGAGAGAGAAGACCCGAGAGAAAATAGAGCGATGCAAACAGAGAGGAAGGGTGAAAGAGGGAATAGAAAATGTGAAGAAAAAGACGTAAAGTGAAGAACGGGGATGAAGATAAGGAAATAAAAAAATGCGGATAGAGAGAATACAGAGAGAGGAGAGAGAAGGAGACAGAAGGATATCGAAAGAGGAATTAAAAGGAGTACAAAAAGAGGGATAGAAGGAGGAATAGGAAGAAGAAAGGAAGAAAGAGTTAAAAAAAGGAAGGTGTAAAGAAATGCAGAAAGAAGATGAAGGAAGAAAGGAGTGTTGACCTTCTCAGTCAGTTTGACTGTCAGTCATGTGGAGTGGGCGGAGTTTATTTGGAGAGAGAGAGAAAGAGTGCAGGAGAGAAAAAGAGAGGGATGTAGATAGAAAGAAGGAGAGGGGGATGAGTGTTAGAGAGAGAGAGCGGCGGAGGTTTGGAAGTGAAGATCTCATTCCACTGTGGCTCCAGTGAAGCGAGACTAATCATCCCTGATGGACTTGTAGAACTGAGAAATGACGGTTTCACTCGTTAAGCGTGAAGCACAGTGTGTGTGTGTGTGTGAGTGTGTGTGTGTGAGAGAGTGTGTGTGTGAGTGTGTTAAAGTGTGTGTGTGTGAGTGTGAGTGTGAGAGTGAAAGAGACAGAGCGTCCATGAAGAATTGTCCAGAACGTCCTTTAGCGATCCTCTCTGCGTTTTCGGCGTCTCGTCCTCGCGAAGTCTCATAACACGTGTAAATAATCCCGAGCCGAGTTTTATTCAAACACATCGATCCGTCTGTCTTCATCCGAGACGCTTCTGTCTCTCAAATCAATACATTTCTCTCTGTGTTTAGCGGAAAAACTACGAACACCTACAGACATGACTCGAAATCACCTCAGAAATCCTGTCTTGTTAGCTTCAATTCCACAGCTGGCTAACAGTTGCTAAGAATAATGGGATATAACTCAAAAATCCTCTCAGGAATCCTGTCAGGTTAGCTCACATTAGCTGGCTAGCTAGCATTAGCAGTAAAGATTATGAATGTAAATTACTACAAAATTAAAAATTCTCCCACAAATCCTGTCAGGTTACCTCATATTAGCTGGCTAGCTAGCATTAGCAGTAATGATTATGAATGTAAATTACTATAAAATTAAAAATTCTCCCAAAAATCCTGTCAGGGTAGCTGACGTTAGCTAGCTAGCTAGCATGAGAAATTGTCTATAAACAGTATATTTATGAATATGACATTAAATTTCCTCAGAAATCCTGTCAGGTTAGCTCATATTAGCCAGCCAGCTAGCATAAGGAATTATAAATATTAAAAAAAAAATGACATAAAATCACTTCAGTAATCTCATGTTAGCTCATGTTAGCTGGCTAGCATTAGCAGTAACTATTATGAATGTAATTGAATACAATTTAAAAATCTACTCAGAAATCCCATCAAGTTATCTCAGGTTAGCGGGCTATGTAGCTAGCATTAGCATGTAATGACAAATATTTATGAATATGACATAAAATTCCTTCAGAAATCCTGTCAGGTTAGATAAAGTTAGCTGGCTAGCATTAGCATTAGCATTAGGAATTACACATATTTACAATTATAACATAAATCACCTCAGAAATCTTGTCAGGATCGCTCATGTTAGCCAGCTAGCTAGCTATTATCGTTAACATTAGGAATAATAAATTAGACATGAAATACAATCAGAAGTCCCGTCAGGTTAGCGCAAGGTAATCATCTAGCTAGCATTAGCATTAGGAATGATAAATATTTATGAATAGGACATAAATCACCTCAGAAATCCTGTCAGAAAAGTAGCTAAAAACTAGGAACTGTGTAAATAGTGACTGAAGTATAAAAATAAACAATATAAAAATAATATAAATTAAAAGTCTGCTCAGAAATCCTGCTAGCTTGGGTCGTGTTAGCTTGCTAGCAATATAGAACTAGAAGATTGTCAGAAATCCTGCTAGCTTAGGTCGTGTTAGCTTGCTAGCAATATAGAACTAGAAGATTGTCAGAAATCCTGCTAGCTAACACACAGTGACGGTATTTATTTTTGTCTGTGTTTAGACACTTTCTCCGCCACGTTGAATTTGCGGAGTGACAGCGTGTGTATGTCAGAAACCGGCTTTGCGTCACCTCTGGCCGAAACGACGGGCGATAATGGCCGTCTAAATGGAGAAAGAAACTCTAATGGAGGATTTTTTTTCCCTCTGAGCCACTTGATATTCATTGGAGGCTGTCACGAGGCGCACGGCTCTTGGCTTCTTCTTATCAAGATAAGCGTTCTGCAGCTCCGGTCGCGCTCGAGGAATGGAGTAAATAAAGAATTGCACAAATAAAAATAAATAAAAACGGAGGGGAGGAGGAGGAGCGCGAGTCACTTTGAGTCACACGAGAAAAGAAATAACCGGAGGAAGAGACGCTTTATCTGTTTAGCCTGATGTTTTCCTCATTACTGTGTTAGCATGCATGCTAATTAAGGAGAAGGTTTGTGTATAACAGTATTAAGAAGAAAAAAAAGACAACGTAGGTATTTTTTTTTAGCAATAAACTATTAGCATATTAAATAAGAATATCAAATTGAATATAAATGCTAAAGGTTTATTGCTAAAAAATACTTAGGTTTGCTATATACAAACCTTCTCCTTAATTAGCATGCTAATAGGATAAGTTAGCAGTAAAGCTAATCAGTTATAGAGCTAAATGTAAATTTTGATTCTGAGTCTCATGTGGTAAGCCCCGCCTCCTCCCATTTTTCATTGGATGCTGCAGGACTTGCTCTGATTGGCTGTTAAATTCGCACTCTGTGAGTTGAACATTAGCGATAAAGCTGAAACTATCGGCAGCCATTTTGCGCCTCCTGAGAAAGCTACAGAAAAATCAGAACAAAAATGTTAACCATTTTCCTTTTAGCTAGCGTATAACCGGAAGTAACTCGCTAATGTTAGCTAAATAAATCTCTTTTAGTACAGGAGAAAGAAGAAAAGACGACGTTTTGGTTAAAATGAGATACCGTTAAAAAAGCTAATTGTGTTCCATAGTTTTAAAACAAAATGATGCTAATTCTAATATAGTTACAGGTGCTAACATTGGATGATGCTAATGCTAATATAAGAGGCCAGTTTTTAAGAGGTTTATAAGAGGCCAGGATTTAAAAACAACATGATGCTAATTTTAGCAGGTTTATAGATGCTAGTTTTCCTTTTTGGTTAAAATGAAATGATGCTAAATTTTACAGTTCACTCGATGCTAAGGTTAAAATTAGATGTAATTTTTTTTTTAGCAGTTCACTGGATGCTAATTTTTCTATGCTTTTTGCTAATATAGTGACAATAATAACAAGTTAAATAAGTATTGCTATGTAAAATTTAGTAAATAAATATATAAATAAATAGAAATGAAACACTTAGCAGGTATTTATCTCATGTTTATCTGATTATTCGACCATTATTTAATTAATATTTTTATTTTATTTATTAAAATATATGACAGCAGTCAAATCCTCAGCTCGACGGATCCCATTAGAAAGCGGCGGAGAGGCGAGAGACCGTTTCCGAGGAGAATAAAGAGAAATAAAAAGCTGATGATTAGCTAAATGAAGGGCGGACATGTGGAACTGAAATCGTTCTGAGGAGCCGTCTGTATTTTATTTTATTTATTTATTTATTTTATTTTTCTACTTCCTGGTGAAGGCCTGAGGTTGAAAGCATGTTGAGAGCGCATCGAATTTCCCTCCGTGCAGGTTTTCTCTCACCGTAATACGAGTCTGTCCTTCAAGATAAGATAAGTGACAGTGCAGGAGGCTGAGGAGAAGTGATTTTATTTCGATGACCTCGAAGTGAAGGACGTCACTGCTGAGGTGAAGGTCTTAATCTGCTCAATGCTTATTGAATAGCTGATCCATAAACATCAAGCGGTGCAGGAGGGAAAAATCGCCTGGGTTCAGTGTCGGATGTTCTACCTGCGGTGGTTACTCCAACATGCAGCATCGCCTACACACACCTACAGCGTACTTTTCTCTCCGTTTACCGTCTTTCAGCCCGGGAAAACTGCCCAGCATCTCTGAGGTGGGAGGAAGAAAAGAGCACAGGAGCTTCCAGAAACTCATTACTCGCTCCGTTCACTTAGTCAGAACAAATATATATTTATATACAATATATATAATGTATATGTGAACTGGGAATTAAAAAAAAAAGATGGCACTCACTTCACCTTGCTTTACTGCAGTCGAAAATAAAGATAAACAAAAATAGATGAGCATATCTAATTATCTAATGCCTGCTTTTATCGATAATTTGATAAAAGTGTGCAGCTTGATGATTTTAAATTTAATATAATTCATCTAAACTTTGCACTAAAGGAACGTTTTCTTCATTAATGCTTTGATGTAAAACCCCTGGGTACAGAAATCAAACAAATAAACAAATAAAGAAAAAAGGTTAAAAATGAAAAAGGATTTATTGTGTGATCAGAATTAAAACAAACAAACAAACAAACAAACAAACAAGATGTGTCTTATTAGCACAATAAGAACACCGTCAGGCCTGAATTTAATTCATCTATTTACGTGTGAATTAAACATCTCAGTACGAATGTATCAACCGCCGAGCAGTAGGTACTGAATCTAATGCAGTAGGTACTGAATCGAATGTAGTAGGTACTGAATCGAATGTAGTAGGTACTGAATTGAATGTAGCAGGTACTGAATCGAATGTAGTAGGTACTGAATCGAATGTAGCGGGTACTGAATCTAATGCAGTAGGTACTGAATCGAATGTAGTAGGTACTGAATCGAATGTAGCAGGTACTGAATCGAATGTAGCAGGTACTGAATCGAATGCTGTAAGTACTGAATCGAATGCTGTAGGTACTGAATCGAATGTAGTCGGTACTGAATCGAATGTAGTCGGTACTGAATCGAATGCTGTAGGTACTGAATTGACTGCAATGGGTACCAACTATAAGTGGATAAAAAGTATGATATGTTCTTCCTAAATGTAATAAATAACACTGTGTAATTGAAATTGTTGTATAAGAAGAGCTACGCAATTGCGGAGATGCTGCAACAGTGACTTGAACATCTCAAAGAATCTAAAGTTGAGCTTTAGATGGTGCTTATAAATTTATAAATCCATAAATCCAACACCTCAAAGAAAGAATCGATTCACTGCAAATGATTCAATTACCAATTCAATTCCCTCTCAAAAGATTCAAATTTGGATGATTTCATATCAATTCAAATGACACACTGGTCTAAATCAGAAGCTTTGAATTGCTTGAACATTAAAAAATAATAAATCTGAGGCTTTATATCAGTCCAATAAGGCGTCAAATCAGAGAAGTCATAAAGTATGCATTACGGTGAGGTTCTGTGAGTTATATGTTAATTACAAACTGTTAAATCTGAGAAGGTTTGATTTGTCACTGATGGGGTCATGACCTCAGGATAAACGTGAGCTTACAGGAGAAGAGGGAATGAATCAGTGGTGAGTCATTTACACATTCTGGCTGATCTTGTGTCTAAATTAGAGGCTGTGAATGTCGTAAGAACGTCTCCTTCATAGCCAGGGTTTATTTCCGAGTGTTAGTGCTAACGTCCAGCGTTTGCTGTCAGTGTGTTAGAGCAAAGCAGCAATGAGGAAAACGACGCTTTCTCTTCTTCTTCTTCTTCTCTTTCTTTCAGGTAGCCATTACGGCGCTGCTTTAGTCATGTATCGACTTTTCTTTCTATCCCCTCATCGTGCCGTATGTCTCTAATACCCACATTTGCATTTAAATTCTTTTCCTCCTCAGCGACATTCATGACTCTTTCTCCTTTTTTGCCGTACAAATAGATTTTTTTTTCCTTCTCTATTTTCTGGCAGCAATCTGTTCGAGGTGTAACATCATTGATACTCATCACAGATCGCTTTCAAGAGCTCCTAATTGGACAGCGATAATTAAACCATGGGAAATCCATACATTTTAGAGATGGAGAGGAGAAAAGCGATTGTATGAGCGCGTCTTATTTTCACTCCTTCATTTTTAAATGGATATTTGTCAGTAAACCGATGACTTGAGAAAATTATAGCTTTTTTATTTATTTATTTTTTTTTTTTGAGAAAATTTCTAAACAGTCGGAACACCAAAAGCTTATTTTATTCCATCAGCTGTCACTAACACTAATACACAAAAAAACATTTTACTCGCAAGGACGTTATTATTACTGAACTCAGAGACAGATCCATTGTTTAGCCGAGCCTGAAGCTCTCGCATGAAACTGAAATCTGTCTAAATATCCTGTTTACGTATCATTTGCGCAATATAACATATAATTTTTTTCCACTAGGCCTGAGCGATATATTATTTGTCACAAAAAAAAAAAATCCAGCGATATCAAGCTTAGAAGTCATGATAAATGTCTATTAATAAACATGATGCTATTTCGAGTTACCCCAAAACCCTCCAGGCCATTAGAGGGCGCTAATAACTTACAGAAAATGTTTACTTTTTTCTAGGAAGTCACTGGTTTTTGAACTGGTGACATTTTTAAGATTAGACTTTGACTGCATCTGAATATCCCTACTACTGAAAAGTTAAGATTCTGCAGTATGGAAGCGATGGACACTGCGCTATCCCATAAGGCACTGGGGCTGGCGTGGAAGAGCTGTCAGAATCAAAAATGGCGAAATGCGGCGCGTCAGCTCTTTTTAAGTGTAAGCGCTATAGGTATTAAACATTGTTCCTTGTTTTTAAACTGTACTTGTTTAACTCCTGAGTAAACTGTTAACTTGTTGAAGGTTTAAACAAGAAAAAAACAGTTGCTCTAATCTGGCGGCTCTTTAAGTTTTAGCGCTTACTATGACGTTGTTGGTGGATGTAGTATTTCCAGATTGTTTTCATACTGCACACATATACTAATCATTATGTACTGTATCAACGGCCGAGCAGCGGGTACTGAATCGAATGCAGGAGGTACTGAATCGAATGCAGGAGGTACTGAATCGAATGCAGCAGGTACCGAATCGAATGCAGGAGGTACCGAATCGAATGCAGGAGGTACTGAATCGAATGCAGTAGGTACAGAATCGAATGCAGTAGGTACTGAATCGAATGCTGTAGGTACTGAATCGAATGCAGTAGGTACCGAATCAAATGCTGTAGGTACTGAATCGAATGCAGTAGCTACTGAATCGAATGCTGTAGCTACTGAATCAAATGCAGTAGGTACTGTTACAGTACGTGATTTCAGACGCAGCCTTTACTCTTCCTTCCTATTCTGGTAGACTATTGACGTTTTTTAGTACTGCTAGTTCTAGCCGGAGAACTTATATCGTATATTGTTATATGAAATCAAGACAATGAGGTACGTGTCATGTTTACAAATATGTTACACGTTTAAGTAAAAATTTCAATTGTAAATCTGGCATGAGTTAACATATCCTTGAATACTGGATTCTGATTGGTCAGAAAGTGTTGATTCATTTTCTATAATCTCCAGTGTAACTATAAGTGGATAAAAAGTATGATGTTCATAAATGTAATAAATAATGCTGTGTAAGTGAAATTGTTGTCGTATAAGAAGAACTACGCACTTGCGGACATGCTGCAATGGTGACTTCGCTTCACCGTTGATTATTTTAGCGTAACAGCACCACACGCACAGTGTTTATCATCACTCTCAGTCTGGACCTCAGCGCTGTGTGTTATCTCCGTTCCTTTGAGCCACTCTTACACGCTCGTATTAGTGCAGGATGATGTAATCTGATGCCGTGTGATGTAATAAACGCTTCTCGGTAGTGGACTCAGACTATAAACAGCTTTAATTTGTGCGTGTCTGTTTCACTCAGACAGGATGCGCGGCTCGCAATTTCCTCCGACACGTCGCTGATAAATATAGATTTAAATGTCTGTTTTTTTCAGTGTAATGCTCTGTTTATAGGAATTCCATTTATCCTGCTGAAATCAGAGTGAAAGCGTCCTGAGGTGCTCGGCGCCTCTCTCTCCTCACCGGAATAACGGCGAGGATAACGTGCTCTGTTGGGTTTTAGCGTGAGCTTGTTAATTACCGCTCTCTCACGCCTGAAGATTTTGCGCTCGGGAGCAGAATCAGGCTCAATAGTCTCTGATTGGATGAACGCAGCGGTGTCTTTCTTCCCACGTGCACTTCAAACACTCATGGAGCTGGAAGCTGGAAATATATTTATAGCACACGTATTATTAGGGAACAAAATGCTTATATATAAGCTGTGCTTCACGAACCATCCAATATGGCGGATCCAATTTAAAACAGGACGACATTAAACACCATACACCGCCACTGCAGCGGGCATTTTTCAGACAGCGAATAGCTGGACCTTTGAGGGCGGAGCTTAGCTTTAAACATAATCAGCCAATTGCAAGCTTGATCATATGACATCACAAGTTTTCACTTTTTTTTTTTTTTGACTTGACGCTGTGCTTAGCTTAAAATGCACATTAAATTTAATTAGGAGTTAGCTACTCACCAAAATGCAGCAGGTAACTTGCTAAGTTTGCTAACATTAACATTACCTCTTAACGTTAACTACCTAGCCGAGCTAGCCGAATACCGATGACCAGTTTTGCGATTAGCTAAACATAAGCTCCGCCCCTTTTGGACCTGTTACTAATGAAAATCACGATGATTTTATTAATTTCTTAACTTTTATATACATACTGTGATTTTATGAATAGATACATGTTTTTACCATGATAGTATTAATTTAAATACATTTGTACAGTAATTTTATTCATTTAGATACATTTCTAACATCATTTTATTAATTTATACTTTATTTTTAATTTAAACAAACTATATGTTTGTAACATGTGATGAGATGAGATTATGATGAGATGAGATTAATCTTAAAACACATATTTTATTAATTCCATTCAGGGTGATTGTTTACAAAGAACTGTATCTCGTCATATACGGTGCAATCGTATATTGATATACGTTACAAATCCTTTATTTCAGTCATTACCCGTATGACCTTTGACCCTTGTTCTATTCAACATGTCAGTGCAATAAACCGATATTTATATTTGCTAATTATTTATCACAGTATTAATATTAGTTTATTTACTACAGTAAATGATATATAATTGTTAATTATTACAGTAATATCATTGCTATTTTTAGCTTTTTAAAGTCTGAACATTCTCTTTCGAGTGGTTTAAATTCAGATTAAATTTATTTGACCTCCATGAGGACCTGAAAGCGTTTCATGCTAACGCGGTAAAGCGTTCAGTGCTGGTTATTAATCATGTCATATGTCATGCTGTATTTCGGGGACGTCTGGGGTTTTTAAATTCCTCTCCATGTCCTCATGGCTCTCGGCTGAATGACCATCTGTCCGGTTGTCTCGCTGCGGAAGTGCAGCACTGACCACGTCTCCGTCATTATTAATATTACGCATAACTTTTGGAGCGCTAGCTCGCCTTCTGGCTCCCACAGTGGACTGGATTCCACGCTCGAGCTAAATGAAGCCCAGTGTGTCACCAGAAGTTATTTTGCGGGCGCCGAGCCCATTGCGTTTAATGCCTTGACCTTTCTCCAGAGTCGGATTCCACCCTGGCACGCAGTCTCTCTCTCTCTCTGTGTGTGTGTGTGTGTGTGTGTGTTTGTGTTTGTGTGTTGGGGGGGAATGGAGAGCATTGGGTCTTTTTACACACTCCTCTCTCTTTCTCTCATCTAATTGGCACAGAGACTTTGGGCTTCATCCAGTGTGTCATAACAAGCACTTAAAGAGTGATGGATTTGTTAGCGAGAGTCTCGACCCTGTTCTCTAATGATGGATGAGTCACAGGCTAAACCCTTTTCTGTTGATTATAAGCCAGCACATGATAATTCCGTCAGCCGACAGGACAACATGGGTCTGCAAGAGGCGGAGCTTAAGCATATTTGTTCAACCAGTTAAACTTCATCATGTAATATCGCTAATAGCATTTATTTTCACATCTTCTACTCATGCTTAAAATGCTTAGGATAAAATTTAGTATCTTCGTGTAATGCACGTAGCAGCACTAGCAAAGCTAGTGAAGTACCTAAATGTAGCACCAGTTAGCTTGTTGACTTGTTCGCTAACAAAGCTATCTGTAGCTATCTGACATTAAGTAAGCCAATCGGATTACGTTAAACTACTGTGGTGCAAGTGAAGGAGGTATAATAAAAATATTAGTGGCAATGAAAGGGGTGTGGCCTAATCTCTGAACTATTAGCTCTTTTAAAGGAGGTTCGACTTCTGAAAATATTAGTGAATGGGGCGTGGCCTCAGTACCATTAGTGCCTGTGTACAATTAGTGCTATTGAAGGGGACGTGGCCTCAGTACCGTTAGTGCCTGCGTACAGTTAGTGCTATTGAAGGGGGCGTGACCTCTGTACCGTTAGTGCCTGCGTACAGCTAGTGGTATTGAAGGGGGCGTGGCCTCTGTACCGTTAGTGCTTGCGTACAGCTAGTGGTATTGAAGGGGGCGTGGCCTCTGTACCGTTAGTGCCTGCGTACAGCTAGTGGTATTGAAGGGGGCGTGGCCTCAGTACTGTTAGTGACAGTGAAGGTTCTTAAATCACATCACGTTTACACGGTTCAAACTGAAAAGCCAGGATCATATTTGAATTTTTTAACCTGTTTGTTGGAAAGTGTTTATGTGTGTGTTTGAGTGTGTGTGTGTGTGTGTGTGTGAGTGTGTGTGTGAGTGTGTATGAGTGTGGGTGTGTGTGTTTGAGTGTGTGAGTGTGTGTGTGTGAGTGTGTGTGTGTGTGCATGTGTGTCAGTGTGTGTGTGTGTGTGAGTGTGTGTGAGTGTGTGTGAGTGAGTGTGGGTGTGTGTGTTTGTGTGTGTGTGAGTGTGTGTGAGTGTGAGTGAGTGTGTGTGTGTGTGGGTGAGTGTGAGTGTGTGTGTGTGTGTGTGTGAGTGAGTGTGTGTGAGTGAGTGTGTGTGAGTGTGTGTGTGTGAGTGTGTGTGTGTGTGTGTGTGGGGGGGTGAGTGTGTGTGTGTGAGTGTGTGAGTATGAGTGTGAGTGTGTGTGTGTGTGTGTGAGTGTGTGTGTGTGTGTGTGTGTGAGTATGAGTGTGAGTGTGTGTGTGAGTGTGTGTGGGTGTGTGTGAGTGAGTGTGTGTGGGTGTGAGTGTGTGTGTGTGTGTGTGTGTGAGTGTGTGTGTGTGTGTGTGTGTGAGTGTGTGTGTGTGTGGGTGTGAGTGTGTGTGTGTGTGTGTGTGTGACAGGGATAAAAGGAGGCTACAGTGAGATTTTCACACTTGATAATATCACAGGAAACATCAATAACGCTGCAGCGTGTCGTTCTTCAGCGCGGCGGCTGGATGTGATGAGATTTTCTTCTCTTTGCATCATGGAGACAAAGCAGTGTGTTTATCCGATCCTGCAGGAGCACGGCCGTAATGGAAAGGTGGAATTTTTACCATTTTATGAAGCAGTTTGAGAGCTTTAGAAGCCGGAGTGTGAGAATGATTCAGCGTGTAGCAGTGATGAAGTTAAAGACAGGGACGCCTGGCGTCAGAAGAGTTTTTGGAATCAAACGTGGTGCAAAGTGTTCCTGGCACCTCGAGCGCCGCTACCGATTTAGAATTCATCAAAGCTGCTCTTAAGTCCGGATGGATTTAAGAAAAGACGCACACGCCAATGTCACACAAACTTTCTCTCTGTGCTCTGGAGAGAGTTTCATCAGTTGTTATTAATCTTCAGAAACTCTCCAGCTGTAAAATACTGACTGCTGGAGCACAGCGTCTTTAGTTTAGATGCGCAGCTGCAGGTTAAAAAGTCAGACTTAAACTGGGTTTATTTATTTATTATTAAAAATGAATACGGTTTTTGTCAAATTATACACAGTTTTGTCAGTTTGTCAGATCTAATGCTCTAGGAACCGTCTGGGTTCTTCCACAAATAGTGTTATTCATTTATTGTTTTGTTTTTTTAAACGTATTTTAAAATAAAAACTGGTTTATTCAACAATCTGAATGGAGACAAAACTCCTCAAGTGACACGTTTAAGCTGCATTAAAAAAATGCATATATGAAAAAATACATCAAATAATATAATACCATCAAACCATGATTGATAAAATGTTTTAGCAACATCGCTTCAGTCGGTTCTTCAGGGGTTTTGGGTAGTTATTGGGTTCTTGGTTTCCTCAAAGAGGTTCTAATTTATGGGTTCCCCAAGAGAGAGAGAACCTTTTTTGTGTTCTGTGTTTATTATCTAACTCTAATATCTGGTTCTACTACTAACATAGGTTTTGGTTCCTCAGCAGTTCTTTAAGGGTTCTACTGTTCCAAAGAGGTTCTGCTTGGAATCTTTGCTGAAAAGATGGAAAGCCTCTGTTGTAGGTTTCCTCTTTAGCAGGAGATGAAAGGTAGATAATAGAAATAGTACACTTTTAGAAATAAAGGCTGAATCTTATAAAAGTTCTCCTTCTCTGTGGGAACACTTAAAGGTCTATGTTGAATTCAATCCAAGTAGAACCTCTTGGAGTGTTCTAAGAGCCTCATACTTGTCCAAAGAACCCTTTAAGAACCATGTACATTGTTTATTATCTATCTGTATCATCAGTTACATCTTCTTCTTCCTCCTCTTCTTCTTCTTCTTGTCCTCCTCCTCCTTCTTAATCTCTTTCTTCTTCTTCTTCTTCTTCTTCTTCTTCTTCTTCTTCTTCTTCTTCTTCTTTTCCCAGTCCATTGCTAAAGTAGGATTTGGTTCCTCAAGGGTTCTTTAATTGGTTAAAGGTTCTAGGGAATGTCTTCTGAAAGGAGAACCTTCTGTTGTAGTTTTCTATACAAAACTTTTAAGGGAAAAACCAAAGAAGGCATTAGGAAGTTAAACAGAAACATTTCTTCTGAGAGTGGATCTAAGGTCTAGAAGGCTAATTAAAGGAAAAATGGGGGAAAATCCACCCTGAACGACCCGTAAATCAATATATATGATTAATGTGTGATATTTAATTGCATCTGAGACAAATTAGAGCCAGAAATATTTCAATATAAACATATTTAATGTGTCTCAGTGTGGACTTTAACTTTAATTAAGGAATACATCATTATAACCAGAAAAAAACATAATAATAACCACATCCAACTTTAAAAAGAGTCAGAAAATGAATAAAAAATGATCTTTTTAAAATTCTTTTATTATAAAAAAGTTCACTGATGAGTTATGGTGGAAAAGAAACTGCAGCGATCACCATTTCTGTTAAAAAAATAAATAAAAGAGGTTTAAATAATTAAAAAAAGGTTTAAAATGTAATTTTTAATTCTGTCTGCGATGAGAGAGACAAAAACAGGAAGCAGAGGAAGCTGTTTGTTCACATCAGCCAGCCCACCCTCTGAGCGTTGACCTTTGACCCTAAGCCTAAAGTAGAATAAATCACAACGGGGAGCCGGCATTTATGGAGGTTTGTTCCTCTTCATGTGCAGATGACTGTTGTTACGAGGCGTTTAACCTGGAGCTCTGTGGTGTTAGCACAACACACACACACACACACACACACACATGCATGCAAAATGCTCTTACGTGGAGATCATGGGTTTATTTTGAGCTACGCAGCTGAAAAGCCAGATTTATTGTCTGGTTGCCATGGAGATTGACTTATTTATTAAGACTGCTTGTTGTTTCCAGTGTTAGCATAAGACATGCTAGTCACATTCAGGACCCTGGACTAAACTTTCAGCCCCCAGCGTTTAGATAGAGATTATGGGTTTGAGGAAGCTGATGGTAGATTCATGGTCTGGTTGCCATGGCGAGTGACGTATTTTCACCTTACAAAGTTAGTGTTTTGAGGCTATAAATAGCGCCGCAGACTCTAAATCTAAATCAGGGTCACTAAGGCCACCTCCTCATGTCCAGAAGGATTTTCTCGGACTTTGGATATGGCATTAATGTATTTCAGATCCTCTGGCGCTTATTGATCGCAAAGCCGGAGTTTTGATTAAACAGAGATGACGAATCGATAGCGTTTCAGCTCGGAGCTCAGAGCGACGCCTTGCTATTTGCGCCACTTTTGATCAGAATGATGATTAGCTCCTGAAACGCCACAGTGTTATTTTCCCTGCATTACAATTCAACTGCAGCCGAGTGACTCCGTTTATTACTGAAGAAGATTGTCCAGATGCAAAGCCCTTCTGCTGCTCTCTCACCGAATAAAAATGTCATGCATAAACGAAGAAAGCAAGAAAGAAAGAAAGTGAAACTCGGTTTCCGCAGGATTACCATGGTTCATAAATCCCAAAAGGAATCTGAGAAGGAGACACTGAAAACAAATGTAATCCCCTGCAGGGCTTTACGAATCTCATTTCTCCACTTTGTGAGAATGAGAAAGAGGATTGCCCTGGTTCTCGCTTCTCTTTGTCAAATTTCCGTCAAATTAATATCTTCTTAATTTCTGCTTTTGCTGCAGGAAGAATAGCAGAAGCGCCGGTCGGCTCGGGTCAAAGCCGGCCTCGGAGCCAGTGCAGCTTTTTCATCCTCTCCAGCTGCTCGTGAAAAGGCGGAGTGTGTTAACGCAGGGTGAAAATCCCCATCAGGCACATGTAGAGTGTGTGAAAGCCGGGAGGTCAACTACTGCACTGAGAAAGGTCATTACGTAACAAAAAATAGACAGCAGTGGCATAAATAGCGCTGTGTTGTGAGATTAGCTGGAGAAAATGGCTAGCTAAGGGAAAGAGCTGATGATAAGGTCCTGTACGTCCTCAATGTCAGAGACTTAAAAAGGTCAAAGCTGTCATGATGAACAGGACCGTGAGAGACGCGCTAGTGTGAGGTGTGCTTTCAGATACGTCACGTGTCACAGCGTAAAGCCGGTTCCTCAGGGACTTAAACAACTTCAGCCAGGTCTCAAATTGTGCCGTATGCACTATAAGCTATATATTATACACAAACCCCCACAGGAAGAACCAGTTTTTTTAAATAAAGAATGTCCAATTTAACCTTTTTAAAGCTTTTGTATCCACACTATAGCAGCATCTCACTCAGCCATCTGGTAGCTCCGCCCCTTCTGCTTCATAGCTACATGACCACATGACCACGTAGCACAAAAAAGTGTCGGATATTCTACACATTTCAATCATTTTATACATAATCAGGGTTTTAATTGCATTAATTCTAGTGATGTTCTCACTCGGTATGTCAACTTTTCCACCACATGGTGACTCCGCCCCTTTGGCAATGTAGCTACGTAATCTTTTGGTACTAAGTGTCGAACATTTGACAATTTTAGAGAAGTTTTGTACATCGTCAGGGTGTTTAGTGCAATAAAAGTACACAAGGTGTGTCATTTGAGACGCAGCTCTTGCTAATGAATTATTTAATTATTCTGAATTAGCAAGAGCTGCGTGCTTTTAATATGGTTTAGTATGATTATCGGATGTACGTTACGGTAAATACGTTAACCAATCGTGAACAAGCATTTTACTTGGTGATGGTTTTCTTGGTGATGGTTTAATTCACAATATTAACACTATTGAAAACAGTTCAAATTATTATCAGAACTCCTTCGTTCTATTTTCGTTGACGTGTCTAAAGTTATAATTTTGAACTAATTATTTTTTATCTGTGCTAAATATCGACACATACCTTAATAACACATTATGCAATGCTGCATGTATACAACTAAGTTTGAATGATTTACCTGAAGAAGGGCGGAGCTTAAGTTACGTTTGATTATATACTTGATCATGTGACATCTTCACTTTTACAGCTTGATGTTAAATATTAGATTTAACGATAGAAGTTAAACAGAGCACTGGCTAGCTTTGTTAACATTGCTACATTACTGTACTGTGTATTTTTACACTAAGCTCCGCCCCCTGTAGACTCACTTGTGGGCCGGATCATGTGGCCGGATCGCCGCGCGTCTTGTTTGCGGCTCATTTTTTTAAAACGTCGTTAATTAAAGTGCTTCGTTTGCTTTTTTTCTCACGTCTCGATTCTCGACCGCGGAGAGAAATTTCATTTCGAATTTTAGTTCTGGTTCCATTAATTCCAGCATCATCTGCTCTAACAGGTCAGAGTTTTCTCCATGAAGTCGTTCGGTATTAATCCAGACAATCATGTCATGTATGTGCGCAGGCGACGGGTAATTTCCTCCACAGTGACTCCCACAGGCGAAGAGCCGCTCCTAATTGACTCGCCAATGTGACTCATTAACTGGCTGCTGTGGAACCCGTGATATATTGGGATATATTTCACAAACAGGCGTGTTGCTCCCAGATGGGAGCGTTATTCTTAATTAATGACACGGAAGCGACCAGAGAAGATTGATAACGTACACTATATTACTTCCTCTTCTCCATCTTGCCGTTATTTACTCCCTGTTGGCGTCACGCCGTTGTCGTTTTCAGCCTCCGTTTTGAGCCGTTTACACCTGATCAGCAGTTCTCGGTTGTTTCTGAGCGTCCCTGCTGGTAGATGGCTGTCACTGGATGTTTTAAGGGAGACGGAGTAAGTGTTGGAGTCAGCAGTGTGTGTTCGGCGAGCTGGATTCAGAGGCCGGGAGATGATTGGAGATGAAGCATTTCCTGTTTTAGTCGTCTCAGAGGAGCTCTAAGCTCTGAGCTTGAACTTCAAATTGTCTCCTCTGATGCTCTTTGAAATGCTTCAGAAGCTGCTTAGCGTTGCAGTTTTCCTTTCATTTAAGTTTTTTTATTTCTATTCTGGACTCTGGAGGCCTCAAAGTTCCACAGGTCTTTGCTGGGGTGTTTTTTCTGCCTGATATTGCACGACAAACATTTAGGTTAGGTTTGTCTGCTGTAGCTGTGATTTAGAACAGCTGCTTAGAACCATGTAGGAGACCTCACAGGGCTGAGAGAGCCATGAAGAACTTGTAACCAGTTCAGCTCGGGGTTAATGTCAGATCCTGGTCATGATGGTAGTCCTGGTAGTCACAGATTTCTAAACTCAAACTGTGTCAGGGTGTAGGAGAGCACATTAATGGAGTTCATACCAGGTGTTGACCTTCATTAGGACAATTAGTAAACTGGTTTTACCGTCATTTTGATTAAATTCAAGGGATGGTGTTAGCCGTGTAGAAATTAGAGCTAGTGTTTGTGGTGTAGACATTAGAGTTATCAGTCTATTAATTAGTTCGCATTAGAATTTAGAGGTTATTCTTTTATAAATTAGAGACTTTAACCCTAGCAGTACAGAAATTCAAGTTAGTAGTGTAGAAATAAGAATACTGAAATTATGTTTAGAGTTAACAGTATAGGAATTTTAGTTAGTGTTAGAGGTACAGAAACTATTTATTTTAGAAATTAGTGTTAGCAGTAGAAAATAAAATTGGTGTAGAAATTAACGTTCGGGTTAGCAGTGTAGAATTAGAGTTTGACTTATCAGTGTAGAATTAGAGAGTAGAGATTGGTATGGAAATTGAAGTTCTCTTAGAGTTTAGACATTAGAACCAGTATTTTATTTTTTTTTTTAACAGAAATTAACATTAGATCTAACAGGATAGAAGTTAGTTAGTTTTTGTATAGAAATGAAAAGTGAAGCAGTGAAGAAGCGGTGTAGAATTAGAGTTTGAGTTATTAGTGTAGAGATTGATAGAGACATTGAAGTTCTTTTAGAGTTTAGAAATTAGAACTAGTATTACTATAGAAATTAGAATTAAATTTAGCAGGATAGAAATTAGTTAGTTTTTGTATAGAAATAAAAGTGTGATTGAGCAGTGTAGAATTAGCGTTAGTTGTGTAGAAATTATTATTAGTATAAAAATTAAAGTTTGAGTTTAAAAATGAGAGCTAGTATTAGTACAGAGATCAGAATTAGACTTAGAGTTAGCAGGATAGAAATGAGATCTTCTGTAGGAGTTAAAGTCTGAGTTATCAGTGTAGAAATGAGTTAGTGTTAGCTGTTGATTAGTTTTCTATAACAGCAGCTCTGGCAGTAGCGCAGGTTTATATACATTAATACATTATCGTTTCTATAGCAACAGCTCATTCACAGGGACGTGTAAGGCACATAAAGAGATTTAAAAAAAATCGTTGATGTGGGGACGTTTTCTGTGTAGAGATGTTTATTTAATATTTAGGGAAGGAGTCTCCAGTGTCAGCGCTTTGTAACTTTTCCGACATCTTCAGGACAAGAGGAGTTTATTCTTCTTTCCGGTTTCTCGGTAACATGACAAGCTGCGTGTTTTTTTTTTTTTCAGTCTTATTATCTTCAACAGAGAGAAGAAAGAGAGAGAATAAAGAGAGGCTGGTGAGGGAACGACTGTTTATAGCTGCTATAACGTAAGCGAGAACGCGAACTAACTCATTTCACTGACGTTCCACAGCATTAAATATAACTGTAAACGGATAAAAAGTATGCTGTGTTGTTTGTTAGTAAATTAAAACATGTAGACGTTCTGTTATAGGAAAAGAATTAACTTCAGGGTGATAACAGTAACTCTGCTTCATCACCACGTCACTCGGTAACGGAGATGGCGGGTAAACGATAGCGTGAGGATCTGAAGCGAGTTTATAAACTGTCTACAGGAGCTTCCTGAATGAACTCTGACTTCTTCAGCATAATCACTTTCTCTCTTCATCACAGAACGGTGGAAACCTGCGGCAGTGAAATGGCCTCTGACTTTCTCTGTGCTCTGCTCCTGATTTTCTATTTTCCCCGCCGTGTTTATTCTCCGTCTCGGGCCTCGTCTGTGTTTGTTTAACAGCCGCGGACCGGGTTTCGGCTCGGCCGCGCTCCATCGGGATCGGCGCTGCGGCTCTGAAAATTCCTGGAGACGCTTCAGAAGAAGCAGATTACGATGCTGATGATGTCGATGCCGGGAGAAATGTCAGGAAACCCATCAGCTTTTCGGTAACAGAGTGATTTATAGGTCAGAGTGTTTATAGAGCACAGAGACATGAGAAGTGATGCGTGTCAAAATTCTGCCTCAGAAATTCTGCCTCCGATATCCGGAGACGAGTCCATTATTTATTTATCGAGCCGCAGAATTCTCGGGGAACTTCCTCAGATCTGTATTTTCCTCCCTTCTCTTTTTTAAAATCTTTTTTTTACGAGTGCTAATTGTGTGTTTATCCATTCAGAGGATTGAGACTTGCTCCAGGGGGACGGCTGAGCTGAAAAAGGTGTCGTGACTGAAGCGACGTTTATCTGTGAGCCGTTCGCTTCCCGATCATTTCTGAAAAATAATAAAAGCTGTCACTCAAAAGGAGAGGAAGAAAAAGAAGAAGAAGAAGAGAAAATGGAAAAAAGAAATCCCTACTGAAATTCAGTAGAGCGGCCCGCGGAGATTTACTTTCGCCTGAATAACGTACTGGAGCTTTGTGTTGCAGTTTTCACCCAACAGATGGAACTTTTTCCTTTGAAACTGAATCCATTTCCTCTTTTTCCACCAAAAGGGATAGAAGCTTTTTCCTCCCTCTTGATTCAGCAGCTGATCCTTCGCCGATCCTTCGCCGTTCTTCCTTCTCTCCTCAAGAAGGGCAAAAATCCTGTAGAAGTGTAGAAACTAGAGTTAGAGTTAACACTATAGAAATCACTTAGTATAGAAATTACTGTTAACAGTGTAGATTAAAGCTAGAGTTAGTAGAATAGAGATTAATTATCGATGTAGAAAGCATGGTTAGTTGGCACTATAGAAATTAGAGCTAATGTAGAAATTAGAGTTGGGAGTGTAAACATTGGAGTTAGTATAGAAATTAGAGTTAACAATGTAGATTTAAGTTTGAATTAACAATGTAGTTAGAGTAATTAGAGTCAACAATATAGGAATTGAAACTAGCATTTGTACAGAAATCTGATTTAGAGTTAGCAATGTAGAAATTAGAGTTTGATTTAAGGGTCTAGAAATTGATTCACAGTGTAGAAATCAAATAAACAGTGTAGAAATCAGAGTTAGAATTAGCAATGTAGAAATAAGAGTGAGTATTTGTATAGAAAATAAAGTTAAGTTCAGCCATGTATAAATTAGAGCTGGAGTTAGTAATATAGAAATTAGTATAGTAATCAAAGTTAGGTTCAGAACTGAAGAAATTAGAGATAGCAGTGTAGAGTTAACTGTATAGAAATTAGTTAGAGATTTGTAGAAATTAAAATTAGGTTTAGCAGTGTAGAAATTAGAGTTAGTATAGAAATCAGTGTTGATAGAGTAGAAACCGCATTTAGAGTTAGCCGTGTTGAAAACAGAGTTAGCACTGTAGACATTAGCGTTAGTATTTGTGTAGAAATTAAAGTTGGAGTATAGAATTTATTTAGCAGTATATTAATCAGAGTTAGAGGTAGCATTTAGAAATTAGAGCTCTCAGTGCAGATTAGAGTTAGAGTTAACCGTATAGAAATGAGAAGTGATTGTATAGAAATTAGAATTAGGTTCAGCAGCGTAGAAATTAGAGTTGGTAGTGTAGTTTTAAGTTAGTTAACAGTATAAAAATTGGAATTTTATTATAGAAATTAGAGTGAAGTTCAGATATGTGATTAGATATAGTAGAGAATAATAAGTAGTATAGAAATGAGAGTTAATTTAGAATAAAGCTACTTTGTTACAATGTCTATTGTTAAAAGGGCTATAGAAATAGTACTAGTATTATGTAATAAGTTACTATTATTATTATTATTATTATTATATAATAAGTTTGTATTTGTATAGTGAGTTAAGTTCAGCATAGAAATTAGAGATAGTGTAGAAAAGAGAGTTAGTGTAGAAATGAGAAAAGAGAGATAGTGTAGAAATGAGAAACGAGTTATTGTAGAAATGAGAGATAGTGTAGAAATGAGAGTTAGTGTAGAAATGAGAGATAGTGTAGAAATGAGAAACGAGTTATTGTAGAAATGAGTTATTGTAGAAATGAGAGTGAGTGTAGAAATGAGACACGAGTTATTGTAGAAATGAGAGTTATTGTAGAAATGAGAGTTATTGTAGAAATGAGTTAGTGTAGAAATGAGAGTGAGTGTAGAAATGAGAGTTAGTGTAGAAACGAGTTAGTGTAGAAATGAGAAACGAGTGAGTGTAGAAATAAGAGTTAGTGTAGAAATGAGAAATGAGTTATTGTACAAATAAGAGTTAGTGTAGAAATGAGAAATGAGTTATTGTAGAAATAAGAGTTAGTGTAGAAATGAGAAACGAGTTATTGTAGAAATGAGAGTTAGTGTAGAAATGAGAGTTAGTGTAGAAATGAGAAACGAGTGAGTGTAGAAATGAGAGTTAGTGTAGAAATGA
>CM075027.1:770512-775512 GCA_037576675.1 Pangasius sanitwongsei
GAGTTAGTGTAGAAATGAGAGTTAGTGTAGAAATGAGAAACGAGTGAGTGTAGAAATGAGAGTTAGTGTAGAAATGAGTTAGTGTAGAAATGAGAGTTCCATGTTAGCAGTTTCAGCAGCTGATCCATGGCACTTCGTTTTTTCCGCCTCCTCTTTAAGAAGCGTAAGAATTCCAGGCATTTTATTTTCCCTTTCCCTCAAATCGATTCCAGACGCTGTGGTTTCCTGCGAGTCGTTCCCTTCGGCATGAGACCGTCTGAGAACCCCGTCCATTTTCCAGGAAATGAAAAGGTCCTTTCTTTCCTTTCTGTTTTTTTGGCAGTGGAGGAGCGTTCAGCGTCGTCTCGTTGCGGTGAAAAGGAAGCAGAAACGCGGTGACTTCCTGCAGCGAGACAGAAATCCTCCGACAGGAAGAGCGGGAAAACTCGGCGCTTTTATTAACCTCGTACGGTTTAATTATGGATGAAACCCGTTGCAAGCGGATTGAAAAGCTGCGGAGATGCAGATGTCTTCAGTGTGTGTGTTTTTATAACTCGCTCATTAACATTCTGCGTACGGCGGCGCTCCGGAGTGGAGGATCAGAATAGAGGAATGACTGAAGACATAATTACCACCTTATTGATGTACGAGAGAAAGAGAGGGAAGAAATAATAGTCTGAAACGACTGGAAATCTCATCACACTGTTAACTGACATCCTGAAAAAAAGAAACAAAAAAAGAAAGAAAAAAGTTCAGACTTCAATTGAAATTTTTTTATTCTTCTCTATAAAGAGGAAAAGATCAGACTTAATGATCTCATGCTATTACCGTCATGGCTGAGGGATATTACTCTACTTTTTCTTCCTCAATCGACTGATAATTATTTTCAAATATTCTTTTATTTGCGTTTAATCACTAGAGCCAGAAATGAACACAGTAATTAATAAAAAAAAAACAACCTTAGACTGAAAAATGTGCATTTGTTTTTGTTCATTTTTAAAAATTTTGTTATTATTATTTTTTTCCCCAAAACAAAATGAAAGGAGCAAACAATAGACGAAATAATAATAATAATAATAATAATAATAATAATAATAATGATAAATTTCTGTAGTGACTGGAAATCTGATCACACTGTAGCATCCTGGGAAAAAAGACAAAAAAAAGAAAAGAAAAAATACAATTTTAAAAAAAGAATAAAAACTGGAGAGTTAAATTAGCTTTGAATTTTTTTTTATACTTCTCTATAAAATTAAAGGATCAGATTTAATGATCATGTTATTAACCCTAGCTGATGGGTGTTATTTTTTTTTTCTCAAACGACTGATAATTATTTTCAAATATTCTTTTATTTGCGTTTAATCACTAGAGCCAGAATGAACAGAGTAATGGATAGACTTAAGAAAAAGAGAGCAAATTCCTTAGAAAGAAAAATGTGCGTTTGGTTTTGTTCTAGTTTTTGTTTATTTATTATTTTTCCCCCCAAACAAAATGAAAGGAGCAAACGATAGACAATAAATAAATAAATAAATAAATAAATAAATAAATAAATAAATGTTCCATAGTGACTGGAAATCTGATCACACTTTGGCATCCTGGAAAAGCAGACAAAAAAAAAAGAAAAAAGGAAATAAGAAAAGCATAAAATCTTGAGAGTTAAATTAGCTTTGAAATTTTTATTCTTCGCTATAAAATTAAAGGATCGGATTTAATGATTTGGTTGTTACTCGTAGCTGATGGATGTTATAAATTATTATTATTTTCCCAATTACTATCAAATATTCTTTTATCTGCATTTAATCACTCGAACCAGAACGAACGAAGCAAATGACTTCATCTTCATGCGCATTTTTTCACTTTCATTATCATCAACTCTCCTTCTAATTAATTCATTAGTTGTTTTTTAGCTGAAACACAAATGCGCAGAACAGATTTATTTTTGTTTCTGATTTTTTTTTTTTCACACCAAACAGATTGTGTGTGTTTTGTGAAAAGGACAAAAAATAAATGCGGCTTATAAATTATGATTTAGGAAAGGAAGGAGGGAAATATCACGGAGGTTTAAAGGATCTTTATGATTATTAATCCGGTGGCGTCGGGTTCTGCGCGTACAAACAGCGAGGTGAAGCGAGAACACCGATGAGTAATGAGAAATATTAGCATGAGCAGAATGTGCAGAACCGAGGCCTTGTAGTGCGTAATTACAGCTTTCTAATGGCTTTGGAGAGTGTGTCCTCTCTTACACACACACACACACACACACACACACACACTGTTATACTGACTTTTACAGCAGGTTCCATTACTGTAAATGTAACTGTACAGATTTAAAGGAGCAGGTCTCTTAAACGTAAATGTAGCAAACACTCTTGGAATAAAATGTTCCTCGTGGGTTCTTGGGATGGTTCGTGGTTCATCCTGGATTTCAAAAACCTGTATGACTGTTACAAAGTGCTGACACTGGAGACTCCTTCCAGAAATGTTAAATAAACATCTCCTTACAAAAAACTTCACCATATCAGCATTTTTTAATCTCTTTATTATTAGTGGAACAATAATGAGGTCATACTACAGAAACATTAACAAGCTGCTACTACAGAAACGATACTGAGCGGTTACTATAGAAACGATACTGAGTGGTTACTATAGAAACGATAAGGACAATGAGCTGTTACTATAGAAATGATAATGATCACTCATATTGTTTAATATATCAGTGCCTGGTGTTTATATAAAACCAGTGTGTATGTGTGGAGTTATGTTTACACTGAACCCTGAAGGGGTTCATCCGCGTCAGGGTTCTTTAATTATTCGTGTTCTTGCTGTAGTTTTATCAGGAACCGAGCGCACAGAGACGTTCTCCCTTACGGAGACGTTCTCCCTTACGGAGACGTTCTACCTTACGGAGACGTTCTCTCTAATAGAGATGTTCTCCTTTACGGAGACGTTCTACCTTACGGAGACGTTCTCTTTAATAGAGACGTTCTACCTTACGGAGACGTTCTCTTTAATAGAGACGTTCTACCTTACGGAGACGTTCTCTTTAATAGAGATGTTCTGACTTACGGAGACGTTCTCTTTAATAGAGATGTTCTCCCTTACGGAGATGTTCTACCTTACAGAGACGTTCTGTCTTACAGACACACCGCCTTCTCTTTTCACTGCCGCGAGCGCCGAGGCTCTTAACCTTCACCTCGGGAAACTGAAGCAGAGCGCTGAGACGGGTTCTCTGTGGAAAGGTGACACTCAGACTCTCGTATCCAAGGACACGGTTCTACTTTACTGACACAGAGAACCACACGCCCTGAAAGAACAGCAGTGTAGGAGACGAGAGGTGTTCTACCTTTCTCTTCTCTTCTCTTCTCTTCTCTTCTCTTCTCTTCTCTTCTCTTCTCTTCTCTTCTCTTCTCTTTCCATAATGTCTTATTTATTCTCATCTAATCTATTCTCATCTCCTTTCTTCTCTTCATCTTCTAACTCTTGTCTTATTTTGTCTTGTCTCATCTGTTCTGTTCTTCTCTACTTTTTTTCTTCTTCTCTTCTCATCTTTTGTCGTCTTGTCTCGTTCTCTCTCGTCTGACCTCGTCCATTCTTATTTTGTTTCTTCCTCAGTTTTTTCCTCAGTTCTCTTCTCTTTACATTTATTCTCTTATTCCTTCATCTTCTCCTTTATTTCTTTCCTGCTAATTTCTTCTGTTTTCTTCTCCTTCATTAGCAGCACGCCGCCATGTTTCCTCACCTGTACGATTCTGGCGAGATCATTAGCTTACTTGTCTTCCACACCGTTTTAAAAAAAAGGCATTATTCTGTTTATTTCTGTACATCACAGGGTTCTTATGTAACACACACCTTAATGAGCTGCACAGAAATAAAACACAATAATCCATGAGTCAGAAACATAACATGAGATAATGACTGTGGGAAGAAAACGAGTTTAGAAGAGATAAATAAAGCGTCAGTAAGTTAATACGCTAAACGCGTCCGCTCCTGAGACTCACGCTGAGCACTAGCTCGATTACTTCGCACCGTATTCCGTGTAGTTACTGGAACATAAAGCGAAAAGTTTGGGAATGTGAAGGAGCGCAAGATGTGAAAAAGATGCGAGATTAAAATAAAGCTAAAAGTGAAGTAATAAGATTTGGAGCGTATAGCGAAGAGAATGAGCCGGCTGATCTTGTTTGCAGATTCGAGCTCATCGGGTCGTGTGTCCCACAATCTATTACCGTAAAGCACTTCCAGCTCCTCGGCTTTTAATTCCGGGAACAGCTATTAAGAGCTTTGCTAACCAGTAAAAGGACTTTAAAATCAATCGTGTGTCTGTTTTGGAGATGATGGAGTGATCTGAGGATGAGTTCTCTGATTGTTATTTCTAATAATCCACACATGACCTGAAAAAAATACATATTTTTCCTATAACAGTGTACACGTGGAAGATTACAGACACCATGAACACTTCATTACATTTACAGAAACGGTATTTCAGCCACGAGGAACCTGAGCGTGGGGTGAAGCACTGCAGGGATTTGGAGAAGCTGTGATCAGATACACTGAAGTTTGGGTATTTTGCGTTACACCTCGACCGGTTAGTCGCTGTAGTTGAACGGCAATTAAGCGTCGGGTTTCGTCCTGAGAGCGCGATCGCTGACCGCGAGAAGCTCCGCACCGTAACGAGAAACCAAGAGGAACGACGCTGTGTTCTCCGCCGGGCTTTGATGACAACCGCAGGCACCAGATATCCATCACGATGAGCTCCTCAGTGACATTTTAGAGGTTATGAATTCGTGTTACAGGCACTTTCTGAAAGCTGGATTGCATTTCACATCAAACGCTGAGAGGCGACTCGGAGCCAGGAGGCGTACGAATCCTCAGGAGGGTTCAGGTTCACGGTGCGCTTCGTCTGGTCGGAGAAACCAATGACACGGCTTCTTCTCCTTCTCCTTCTTCTTCTCCTTCTTCTTCTTCTTCTCCTTCTCCTTCTTCTTCTCCTTCTTCTTCTTCTCCTTCTTCTTCTTCTTCTTGTT
>CM075027.1:780512-791024 GCA_037576675.1 Pangasius sanitwongsei
GTGAGTGTGTGTGTGAGTGTGTGTTTCTCCTGCACTCACTTCAGCTCACATGTCCTTCTCGACACCAGGTGCATTTAAACGTTTATCCGTCTGAAGGTCTAATGCACGAGTGTGTTCCCGGTACAGACGGAGGATAAAGCGCTGACGCTCAATCGCTCTCCATCCTCCAGTGATTCGGCCCAGACGGCTTTGCCTTACGCGCAGAATGGAGATCGATCTGATTTAGGGCGTTTATTAGGATTCCCCTAAATCGCCTCGTGGTTCCGGGTTTGGTCGGAAAAGGACGGATTAATCGGAAGCGTAGAGATTTTATGGGGTGAAATGCACTTACAGTAGGAGCGGACATCAAAGACGCCAGCGCTGAGTAGCACTTAATAATATTTATTCTAAGACATTTATTCAGTTCAGTTTTATTTTTATAGACCTTTTAATGATATTGTCACAATTCAGCTTTACAGGAATGTTTATAAAGTAAAGAGGCGTGGCCTAAAGTTTGAAGGCGGAGTTGTACGTTCGAAGCATTTTGGATGACGATGAAACTATTTTGGAGGCTAAGAACCCTTATCTAATCAACCACTAAAGAACCCTGGAAGAACCCATTTTCCACTTCTCTTCTCTATCTTTATTTATTTATTTATTTATTTATTCATGTACGTGAGGCTCTTAGAAAATCTTGAACTCATTAAAGTTTCTTTAAATGTACAACACTACAACAGAGTGTCAGAAATAATTCCAACTGAAACACTTTTTGGAAGCTAAGAACCCTTAATTATCCAAAGAGCCCTTAAAGAACCCTGAGGAACCCACTGTCCTCTGTTTTCATTCTTTACATGTATTCAGTTTAATTCAGTTTTATTTTTATAGACCTTTTAACAGTAGATATTGTCACAATTCATCCTTCCAGGAACATTTATAAAGTTAGGAGGTGTGGCCTGAAGGTAGGAGGCGTGGCTTAGGGTTGTAAGTTAGAAGCATTTTTGATGATTTTTTAGAAGTCAAGAACCCTTATTTATCTTACAAAAAAAAAAAAAACAGTTAAAGAACAATTGAAGAACCATTTCCTCTTCTCTTCTATTCTGTTTTCTTTTCCTCTTCTATCTTCTCTTCTTTTCTCTTCTATTCACTTCTAGAAAATGTAGAACCCAACAACAGAGTGCTGCGTTATCGTAAAGTAGGACACGAACCATTAAAGAACACACGAAGAACCCTGAAGAACCCTGAAGAACCCACTGTCCTGTATTTTCACAAAGCAGCTTTGCAGAAATGTTAGGAGGCGTGGCCTAATGCTTGAAGAGTAGTATGTTAGATGGGATTTGGATGAAAATAAATAAATAAATAAATAAATAAATAAATAAAGCTCACATTTGATGTGATATCTTTATTTTTTTGGGAAACTGTTCCTCATGAGCTGCACCTTGCTAAACTGGTGGCTGTAAGCTTCGTTTTCTTCTTAGCACCATTAGCTTCGTATCTTTAGTCCAAAACTAACAGACTTTGGACGCTAAATATTTCTTGGCTGATCGACTATATTCGATGTAGCTTTTCAGTTTCGGCTGAACTTTCGTTTTATGTGAAGAGGTACTTGTGAGCTGACAGTCGCTGGAATTTTCTCTTCCAACTCCGTCCCACGGTGGTCGTATGCATCCATTCCATCCACCCATCCGTCTATGCAGCACATTCCTGAATACATCCAGAGACGAAGTCTCTCGAGAAGAAAAAAATAAATCCTCCCACACAACATACACACACACACACACACACACACACAGTGGTGTCCAGTTCATGAGAAGGGAAAATCCAGGGATAAAATATCTTTTTCTTTCCCGAGCTGCTGCCAGTTTTACAGCCGAGCCACGCAGGCGTACCGCGTCAGCTGTTATCAGCCCGTCATTATGGAAGCTGACAGAGTGGTACGGGGGTGGTGCTGGGGGTGGATGGTGTTGTTGGTGGTGGCGGTTGTTCTGAGGTGAGAGACGAGACGCCTGAAGAGTTAGGGCCCTATTTTCCCGCTTCCTAGCACCTTATTTGGAGCATATTTACGGCTCTGACTCGTGCACAGGAGATTTGTTTGGTTTGTTTTTCTTTATTCCCTTCACCTGCATTTCATGCTCACTAACGTTCCTCCGTTCCTCTAAAACCCCTCTCTCTGATTTACGGCTGTGGTGGGCCATGATTAGGGCATGTATTAGGCTGAGAAAGAGAGAAAACGAAGCAGCCAGGAGGCCGGGGTGGCTCTCGATGCTGGAGCTGGAGGTTATTAGCGACTCAGTGAATGGGAAAATCTCTCCGAGCCCATTTCTCTCTCTCTCTCTCTCTCTCTCTCTCTGTATAAGTGTAGCATCCAAGCAGGAGGTGATGAAAGAGTATCAAGCCAACACTTCAGCTGCTTAATTAGTGTAGCATGACATGGCTATCTTCAGATGAGGAAAAGAAAACGATGCCATTGAGGAAGGATCATTGCACCAGTAAACACATGGCAGATGTCAGGTCCATAACTGTGATCGCTTTTTGCTTTTTTAAATTAGCATTCTGCTCAGATAGAGGGGAAAAACAGCAATTTCTGTGTGTGTGTGTGTGTGTGTGTGTGTGTGTGTGCATGACAAAATCTCAAACCTCCAGCTATTAGATCACACGGGACGGATGTGTGTGACTTGGGAAATGGCTTGCCGGGAGAACACTGGCGCTGCAATGTCTAATTAAATAAGAGCAAATGGGCTTACAACCTCTGTCGCTTAATTAGTCCAGGCTACACCGCTACAGAACGAATTAATACATTCCAATTTCAGCCAAAGTCAATTAAACTTTGATTGTGATCCCGAAACACTCTACACTCTGTCACTGAAAATGTTCTCTATCTTTTTTTTTTTTTTTTTTTTTGCACAGGAACAAACTGAGACTCGGCGCCTGGGATGAACCTCAGCGTGGGCGGACATATTAAGTGAACCACCACTTCGTCTACTTCACATCCACCCTATTTCCTCCCCTAGAACCTAAACGTCCAAGCTTTAGGACGTAAAAGAAAAATACTCAGAGCAGGGCGTCGGCGAGAACGGACAGGATGTGGGACGGTTTGAGAGTTCAGGTGTTCTTCTTGTGTTTAATAGCGATGTTATGGATTACAGCGGCGTCTCGAGGCCCTCAGGAACACGGACATCGCCGCCATCTCGCTTCCTACAGACACCGAGAGAGAAGAAAGGATGGACACGTGCTCCATCGCTCCAAGCGAGGATGGGTTTGGAATCAGTTCTTCGTCATTGAGGAGTACACGGGACCTGATCCTGTCCTCGTGGGCCGGGTAAGAGACGGCACGGACCGCGCGATCTGCTCGGGCTCTAAATGATTTATTTTATTTTACCTTCAGACTAGGCTCCTTATTTTTAAAAAGAGGTTTCTTTAAATACGATTAGCAATTCTAGCTTTTCAGAGGAAGCTTTTCATAATGTAAGTTTAAGGATCCTACGTAGAGCTAGGGACAAAACAAAGAAGCCTTTTGGAAATAGGCAGAATTTATTTTCTATTTGATTTTGGAGGGTAAAATGTTCTCAAAGCTAGAAGTTCAGCTTGTAAAACCTTCCATGGTTGGTATGTTTTTGCGCTGTTTGTTAAGAAACCATCACAGCTGATGACTGATGAAGAGAACCTGCAGTGTTTCTGTAGTGTGCACTACTTAGCACTCTTGTTGGTCCAAGTCATCTGTAGTAAGATTTTACACTCTTACCACAGTAACTTTCATTTTAACCTGTAAAAATACCTTCATTTTATCTCATATCCCTTTTTTTTCTATAGTATTGGTGCTGAAAAGTGGATTGTTCAGGAAACTGGAAAACCTTTTTAAGAGCTAGTCCACATTTCTAACTTCCTTGCATGGTTTGATGTTATTTTTACATCCTTCATTGGGTCACCAAAACATGATGATGTAACTTTGGATGTTAAACCAGTGCTGGAAACAGGAAACTAGTCCACATCTCCACAGGTTTACCATCCGAGCCATTACATCATCGTGCGGAGGTTTCCTAATGAAGTCTATAAAAATAAAACCAACCACATAAAGTTTTTCAATTATAGATACAACCGTGTATACACAGCAAATGATATGCAAATTAGCTTTATGTTCTAGCTCTTTAAAGGCATTCACATCAGCAGTGAAGCTCTTATTCAGTTTGTGGTCAACAAGTTCAACTGTTGTTTCCGTGGTTTTCTCCTCCTCCTCAGGGATATTTTTCAAAACCTCTGCATGTCTTAAAGCAAAGAAACATGAGGTTATTTGAGGCTGACCTCATCGACTGTCGGTTCTAGACCAGAAGCATTCGGATGCTGGAACCAAACTGACTGTTTGAGAATCTGCTTTTCTTCAGTAAATTATGTTGATTTGTCGGTGGAAAAAAGGCTTAACATTGATCACAACATTTAAACAGTATTATGGGAATGTAACCCCCAAATCCCAGCCAATAAGAGATGGACTATCATTTACAAACACCAGCTGCCTTGAGCCGCCTTGAGTCATCCTGTACCAGTGAGTCGTGACTCATTTCCTCCTCTCTGTCCCTAGCTTCACTCTGATGTGGACACAGGGGACGGCAACATCAAATACATCCTCTCAGGTGAAGGCGCCGGAACCATCTTCGTCATCGATGATAAAACAGGCAACATCCATGCGACGAAGACGCTGGACCGTGAAGAACAAGCGGAGTACACGCTCACCGCACAGGCCGTGGCCCGAGACACCAACAAACCTCTGGAGCCTCCGTCTGAATTCATCGTCAAGGTCCAGGACATCAACGACAACCCGCCTGAGTTTCTGCATGGACCATACTACGCTCGCGTGGCTGAGATGTCCAACGTCGGTGAGTTAGAAGTTTTTGCCTCATTTTTTTAACCAGCGAGTTGAGATGGGAAAAAACGACAGCTCCGTTTCCTCATGCATTATTCAAAACCAGCTGAAATCTGACCAGGAGAAAGTGAGCCTGAAGTTGTTGTTGTTGTTGTTGTTGTGCTGCACTAGCCTGTCTACATGTGTGTGTGTGTGTGTGTGTGTTTCTGGTTGTTTATTTTTAACGCTCCCTTGTTGCACAATACATCATCCCTAATGTGGCTGTGTCAGGAGGTAATGATCTGTTACCCCGCCACGCCACGCCACGCCACGCCACACCACACACAGGGGGCAGTTTGGATCGGGTCGGATTCAGACGCGCTGCTCATCAGGGAATTACACTCATTATTGATTATTTTGATAATTATCAATAATCTATCAATGATCCTGAAACAGCGAAAGCGGCAACCGACTGCAGTGTCTCGCTCCATAAAATTGCCTCGGATTCGTCTCATTTGTCCGAGTTCTTAGTTCAAGAACTGTTTTATTTCACCAGTTATCATAAACCAATAAACATTCCCTCAGCTGGAGCTTATTATTGAACGCTCTGTTGTTTAGGAACGCTGAGACAAATCTACTGTTTATCCGTGTGGGAATTTCCCATCTGAAAGCTCGCCATGGATACGGATTGTTTTTCTGTCTCATTATCACTAAATCATGACTTCTGTGACAAAAGTCAGGAATAAAAACGTAACTTATACCACAGCAATGTACACTTTTAATTCATGCCACTTTGACACTGTTTATGCATTTATAATTACAGTTAATGTTGTGGAACGTTCCTGTTCTCACTTACTTACAGCAGCTATAAACAGTCATTCCCTCTCTTTAAAAAAAACAAAAAACACAGCTTGTCATGATCGTAAACTCCAGAAAACTTAACGTTACAGCTTTACCTCTGACTGACACTGGAGACTTCTTCCATAAATGTTAAAAAAACACATTTCTCCTTATGGAAAACTTCACCATATCAATGATTACGCGCGTTTTTTTAATCAATTTATGTGGAGCGTCCTCCGTACTAGTCACCAGATAATCTGGAGCCGTGGCTAAAGAATCCTTGAAGAAACTATGCTAGCTAGCTAACATTACCTCTCTACAGGAGCTACCTCTATTAGCCTTGCACTCCATCATTCGGTCTCATTTGTTAGGTAACTTAGCCATCAGGAAAATTTGTTGGAGTTTAAAATGTGGACAAGGGACTGGAATTAAACGATATAAATATCTGTTAACTGATTTTTATAATAATACAGTGTAAAAGTCTTGGTGGTTGGAATCCTTAGCTAGTTCATGTTCTAGCTTTAGAGAAACCTGACAGAACGTGCAGTCTTGTGTGTTTCGAGCTCCATTTCATCTGTTTGGTGTCAGTGTTACTTGTTGTAAATGCCGATGATGTTTTGTTCTAATCCTCTGCAGGTACGTCAGTGATTCAGGTCACGGCTACAGACGCCGACGATCCGACGTACGGAAACAGCGCTCGGCTCGTCTACAGCATCCTGCAGGGACAGCCGTACTTCTCTGTGGAACCTCACACGGGTACAGACGAAATACAGCCAATCACTTAAACCTCTCGAGTAAAAATAATAATAATAAAAAACTGTTGTTACATTAAGTTACATAAAGGTCAGGAAATTTAAATCTTTCAAACAAATTTAACATTACAATGACAATAATGTCCTGGTTTGAATAAAGGTTTAATTTTTGGTGATGATTATGTCATAAAAATAGAATAAAATAAATTAAAAGAAAGAAAGAAAGAAAGAAAGAAAGAAAGAATCTGATTTTGTTTATGGTTGTAGTATTATAAAATTTAAAAAATAAGAAAGAAAGAAAAAAAGAAAATACAGGTTTGAATAAAGGTTTAGTTTATGACCATATTCATATCATAAAAAAATAAATATGTAAATAAATGACTGAATAAATAATACTGTAATAATAATTTTAAAAGGTAATAATTTTAAATAATTTAAAAATAGCAGCAAAAGCTAAAGTTTTTGGCCATAATTCTATCATTAAAATTAAATAAAATGTAAATTAAATAAACAAGCAAACAAACTGTTTGGAACAACCCATGGCAGTTGTTTTATGGTATATAATTATAATTATTTTTATTATTATTATTATTATTATTATTATTATTATTATTATTTTACAATATTTATTATAAATAAATTTAGCTTAACATGAGACTCTCATTACAGAAGATGGTATTAATGCAGTTGTGTAACACAGCAATGTATTGATGCTGTTTGTGGTTCTGGGATTTGAACTCACAACCTTCTGGTCTGAAGTGACTCGAGTTTCCTCACAGTGTATTTATGATTTATTTCAGTCTGATTCGTTTTCTTAAGAATGGATTTTGAGCTCAGAGCCGTCCTTAATGCCATATCTGTGTGTGTGTGTGTGTGTTCTCTGCAGGGATTATCCGCACTGCGCTGCCCAACATGGACCGAGAGGCTAAGCAGGAGTACGATGTGGTCATCCAGGCGAAGGACATGGGGGGACACATGGGCGGCCTCTCGGGGACGACGCAGGTGAAAATCACGCTAACGGACGTCAACGACAATCCGCCAAAATTCGCACAAGGTCAGTGTTTCCTAAACACCTCGCAGACCCTGATTTAAAGTGTGTGTGTGTGTGTGTAAAATCACATGCGGATTTCATAACCCTTGCAAAACAACACTCCATTTTGCGTCTTTGCTTTAATACATACGTGATGTGGTGCGTTTTGGTTAGATGTGTAAAATACAGGGGGGCGGAGTCAATGCAAATCGATTAATTCGTCACCTGTAGCCTGAAAGTCATAAATATTTTGTGTGTAAATGAATACGACTGAAGGGCAGGTAATAAATTTGTGAAAAGCCATTTCTGCCACCTGAAGCCGAATAAAAAAACATTTGATAATGAGAAAGTTTATAAAAATTCTTCTGTAGGAAAATAATCTACTTTTTTTTAGTTTGTCAAGAATGACATTTGTTTGTATTTATTTAAATATATTCTGTAGGAATGTCAATAATTTTGGGACATGAATACTATTATTAATTTTTTTGTTAGAAAAAAAGAAAAATAGTTTCTCGTATTCTTCATGGAAATTGTTTTAATTATAAAGTTGTTGATTTTGATTTTTTTCCTAATGATAATATTACCATGATAAAGATTTATTGTATTCAATATAAAACATCACAAATTTATGTTCAGTTGTATTCAGTATTCATTACGCTATAAACACAAACACTAATGTCTACTACTTTATTTTATAATTATATTGTATTTTTAACATTTATGAACGATATGACAAAAATATCATATCACGATATTTTTTTATATTTTTCACAAACTAGCAGCAAAACAATAGTGTTCAAAAAGTTAAAAACGATTTTTTAATGTCTACTAATATCTAATATATTTTCTTTTTAATATTTAGATCAAACATTTTTATTGATAAGAAAAAAAAAATTTAAATGGAGAAATGGACAAAAAAAATAATAATCAAATATCAAAGTTATAACATCTTCCAATTTAATTGTTTAAGTACAAAATGTTAACATCAGCTTCCTCCAGTTAGTTTATATTTATTAAAAATAAAAATCTAAATAAAAATAATTAGTAAAATCTATATCCGGATATCTGTGATACAATATCTCAGAAAAACTTTGTGATATAATTCATCATGATATTGTGATTATGTCATCATATGTCCTAGCCTTAATCAGCGTTATAATTGATATATAAATAATTACGCAACCTTTTGGTGGATATTAAAATATAAAACCAATTTCATCGCAATAAAAGTCTAAAGTCTTGATTTTGAGAATAATTTCTCACTAATGTGACGTATTAAATGATTTCATAAGATTAATAAGATTTGTTCGTTTCCCCATCTCTGGGTCTCAGAGTGTGAACACGAGACTGCACTGAAAGTGCAAAAAGCTTACGGAAGTGCAGAAGACGTGTGATTGGCTGACGCAATCGATGACATCATCGTGCGATTAATTATTGAAATGTTTGTTAAACACAGACAGCAGGACGACGGCGAGGATCTGTAGTGTGAAAGATCGGATAAAACATTTAGAGAAATGGAATGAAGGTGTGTGTGTGTGTGTGTGTGCGTGTGTGTGTGTGTGTGTGCGTGTGTATGTGTGTGTGTGTGTGCGTGTGTATGTGTGTGTGTGTGTGTGTGCGTGTCAAACTGCACACTAAGCACAGAGATGTTATCTTTCTTTCTGTTGCTGAAATCTCTTCAATAAATCTGTGTGAGGTTTCGGTCACAGAGTCCCCGAGCTCTAAAAATCAGCACAAAACGGTGTGTGTGTGTGTGTGTATGTGTGTGTGTGTGTGTGTGTTGAAGGCATTCCACTAAAAGAGTCATTTCCTGCTGCAATAAGAGCAGACTCTAAAACACCTGAAATAACACGGCTGTTAGCATGAGAGCTGCATTTATTCCATTGTTTACAGGAACGTTTCAGCCACACATTAAGTATATTTTTGTAGAAATGTTCCACTTTATTCCAATTTTAAATTGTGTTTTCATTCTTAATGCACAGCTGTTTTGCAGTTTTATGAAACTGTTTGTATAGAAACATTGTTTGAGGTTGCGTTGTGCTAAACTGGTGCATATTTGCTTGCGTTACAAAACAAAACAAAAAACAAACTCCACACATCGAACGTTTCTTTTCTAACGAACTGAATTTGCATAAATAAGTTAACGGTTAATGATAAATTGTCCACTGATTGCAAATAACCTGCATTATTTTGATTATAGAATTTTACATCATTTTTTGGCAGACGCGCTTTTCCAGATCGACTTACAGAAATGCTTTTTAACTAAAGTGCTAATTTAGCGAGACGTCGGTCTTTAGACGTTGTTTGAAGACGGCCAGTGACTCAGCTGTTCGGACGTCTAGGGGAAGTTCATTCCACCACCTCGGCACCAGAACAGAGAAGAGTCTGGATGCAGGTCTTCCTCTTACCCTCAGAGATGGTGGGACCAGTCGAGCGGTGCTGGAGGACCGGAGGGAGCGTGGTGCCGTGCGAGGTGTGATAAGAGCTTTGAGTTAAATGAGTGCTGGTCCGTTTTTGGCTTTATAGGCGAGCATCAGTGTTTTAAATCTGATGCAGCAGCTACAGGAAGCCAGTGGAGGGAGCGCAGCAATGGGGTGGTGTGAGAGAACTTAGGAAGGTTGAACACCAGCCATGAGCTGCATTCTGGATCAGTTGGCGCTCAGAGGCAGAGCTGCCGGGGCGAGTCGCAGGAGTCCAGTCTCCAGTGACGAGATTCAAGATTTTTATTTGTCACATACATAGTTACAGTATATACAGAATATTACTTGCAGTGAAATGAGAACCTCCGCTTTATATTGTGCATGAAATGCATGAATGAAATGTGGAGTGTCAGTGCAGAGTGACTGGAGAGGCTTTATGGAGTCCTGAGGGATCTGTATGGTGGACAGGTCTTTATGGAGTCCTGAGGGATCTGTATGGTGGACAGATCTTTATGAAGTCCTGAGGGATCTGTATGGTGGACAGATCTTTATGGAGTCCTGAGGGATCTGTATGGTGGACAGGTCTTTATGGAGTCCTGAGGGATCTGTATGGTGGACAGATCTTTATGAAGTCCTGAGGGATCTGTATGGTGGACAGAT
>CM075027.1:802437-816063 GCA_037576675.1 Pangasius sanitwongsei
ACACACTCACTCATACACTTATACTCACACACACTCACTCATACACTTATACTCACACACACTCACTCATACACTTATACTCACACACACTCACTCATACACTTACAAACTCCTAGTCAAACATACACACTTATTCTCACGCTTACACACTTATTCTCACGCTTACACACTTATTCTCACGCTTACACACTTATTCTCACGCTTACACACTTATTCTCACGCTTACACACTCACACTCACTCATACTCATGCATGTGCTTTACTTTGTTTCAGGTGGACATCACCAGGACGCTAAAGTGCGAGTGAACATCAAAGTAAAGGACGTGAACGACAACGCTCCGGAGTTCGCCACTCAGGACGAAGTGTTCATGTGTGAAAACGTCACTCCCGGAACGGTAACGCTCTTCCTCATCCTCTTCTGTCCCAACGCCGCTGTGTCACTGAATGAGTCACTTTCACTTTTAAAAATAAAGAGCTTTTAAAAGAAACATGAGTCATCTGGAAGACTAATATTTTATGTATGCACTCTATAGCTTTCTTTCTGAAATAAAGGGAAATTTGCATAACTATTGTATAGTTCCACTGCTGGAAAGAGTCAGACTTCATTAAGTGAGAGACCGCGTTCACGCGGTTCACGCGGTTCACACGATTCACACGGTTCACACGGACATTTCATTTCTGTCAGGAACGCAGCTCTTTCCGTTGATTTCTTTAAGAGTGAATTTAGAGACAACAGACACCAAAGCACTAAAGACTTTTACAAAGTCAAACTGTGACAGAACCCACACTGGTGGAAAGGAAAGGTATGATTGCGAAACTCCACCCCTAAACCTAATCTTACTCTTTGTAACTTTTCCTGCTAATTAAGTCATTAAGTTGGAATGTTACAAATTCGCAAAAACGGTGCAGAGCTTCTAAGTTAGAAATAAGAGCTTGAAAAAACAGACCCCGCTCTCTGACGCGAAATTTTCATGGACACAAATTACATTAAATCTGGAACCGTGTAGACCCAAATCTAAACCCTGCAGAACCGCACAACACAGGGTTTCTCTATAAGGAACAGTTCCAAGTAGAACCCTTTTAAGAACCCAAGAACCTTTAACTATTGATAGACACAAGTATAGCGATTTAAGCGTACCGTATTTTGGGACTATATACTCTATGTATACAGTATCATTTTTTGTTGTTGTTTCTCTAGCAACAGCAAACAGCTTTTACAGAATGACAAATGACACATGAGTAATATATATATATTTCATTGTTCTAATGCTGTCTGCTTATTATTTAGCACAAAAAAAAACAAGGGTCAGAATTTGACATCTTTTACTGAATAAACATGAGGACACACTGCGTTAGAGCTGTGTTATGATGTTTGTGACGTGCTGATTGGTCGCCTCCGCAGGCCATAAAGACGGTGAGCGCGGTGGATAAAGACGAGATGGCGCACCGGCAGCATTTCCACTTCAGCCTCTCTCCCAAAGTGGCCAATAACCACAACTTCTCTCTGAAGGACAACAGAGGTGAGAACATCACCACCTCACACACTGCACGTTCTTTTCACCGAAGCGAAAGTTTGTATCTCGTCTCACATGCCATCTTCTTAAAAAAGTCTAAAATATACACCAGAGCTCTTTTTATTACTGGAATAATCACTGTTTTATGTCGCGTCTTACGTATTTGTACCTACACCACATCATCCCTTTCAACGGACAAACAATCAATTGCAATAAATTAACTTCGTAAATGTACGTATTTCTATTTTTTGTGTTAAAGGTAATATAGTAGCGTTCGAACGCTATTCGAACAGTATTCGAACCATCTATTAATGGTATATTCCAGATTAAAGTAATCAGTAAATAGCTAGCTATAGTTTTATTTATTTTTTTACACTTGGCTAGCTAGCTTGTTTGTTTAATTTGATCATCTGTTGCAGTTGCGAATGAACACAGCACCAATAAACTAACAATAAACTAACTAGCTAGCGTTAACAACAATCAGGGTATGTGCAGAGCACGATGAAAATGGTCACTTTATAGTATTTTTAAAGTTTATATACAGTTAATGCGAGTCAATTTTTCACTATTACCTCTGACGAGAGGAAGTAAAAACGTGTTATTTGGTATACAAATACCAGAACAGCATTGGAATTTGAAATCGGACTGCCTTTAGCTTTGTAAATTTTAACATTTTGTGCACTATATGACAGGTGAAAAAAAGTAAAAATACAAGTTTTTAATAGTTTAACATTTATTCCCCAAACCATGCAAACAATCTTAGAACAATAGCATCAGAAACTAGCAGATCAATGAGCTTCTTCGAGTCCTGCTCGGCATCAATACGATTAATGAATAAAAATATCCAATGTAATAAGACATTCTTCAAAATTCACTTCAGAAGCAAATGATAGAGCATAAGTTTTAATTTCATTAAAGATATTCCTTTGAAAACAAATACAGGTGTCAATGAAATACTGGGCTTATTATTTTCAAGTAACGATTTACCAACAAGACATAATGGAATTTCAAAACTTAAAGGTTTCTAGTGTCAAAACTAAACATGTTTTTAGCACCACTCAGATTGTATATGTGACACACCCTAATATACAGAATGCTGTAAATGTATATATATTTATATAATCTGGAGGAGAAATGATTGCATAGTCGTGGTTTTCGAGTAGTCATGCTGCCTCTTTTCCCACTGAAGTGTGAGAAAGGTCTATTAACACACACTCGTTTTGTTTATTTTTACTCAAATTCCTTATCATCTGTGTCTGAAGAACAAGATACTGAAATGTTGCTTAAGCTAAAGTTCACTAAATCAACCTTCTGATGTGATGAGACAAATGAAAGCTAAAAGAAAGAAGTTTTTCACCCACACGGTCGTGTCTCATTACATCATACGCATTACACTCTCGTTTTGGTGTCTAATCGCTCGCTCATGCGTGTGTTTGTGGCGAATAAACACGGCCGAGGTCCACGTGCGCTCCGTCCTCACCGCCGGTGCCAGACTGAGACGCTGCTCGAGCCAGGACACGTTCCCGAGAGCAGGCGCTACGATCTGAGGACTCGAGAGACGCTCAGCGCGCACAAACTCGCCAGCTCACCCTCAGCCAAAAACATTTGGAAGCTTTGATTAAATATAAGTAACTGAAAAGCTCAATTATCACAAATTGAATTTTTGATACCTTTAATTTAAAGAAAAACAGATTTAAAATTGATTTTAACTTTACATTCATGTTTAAAAATGATATTTAATTATGTATAATTAGGAACCAAAGTTTTCAGGTATTTTATCTCAATAAGTAATAATAATAATAATAATAATAATAATAATAATATAATTTGTAGTAATTCTTATAGATTTATATGCAATTACATAATTACATAATTAATAAAATAAATAATGAATTAAAATTAACGGAATAATTTGGTTTAATAAATACTTCGAGACATTTTTTGGGGTTTTGAAATAATTATAATTATTTCAAAATTTGAAATAATAATTAAAAATATAAAAGAATATTTCAACCACTCAGAGTTTCTCGGTATAAAATCCCTTTCTTCTAAAATCATGAACTTCCACGTTTCGGTGTGTGATGAACTCCACGAGACGTCCAGCGTCCTGAGCATCACTACTGCGGCAGAGAAGCAGACGATAAATGCGTTTTAAATGGATCTTTAAAATCGGAGATAAACCCTCTTTATAGACGCCTCTTTAGTTGTCTGTGGAGTGCAGAAGTGAAGAGAGAAAGAGCGAGAGATAACGCCTCTCTCTCTCTCTCTCTCTCTCTCTCGGTGTATCCTCCGTCTGATCTGTTATAATGAGAGTGGAAACGAAAGCTTTTTCTCTCGCCACGTTTGAAACGCTGATGGTGTGACCGAGACGGCTCGGGTCGCTCAGACTGACCGTCGTTATCAGAAACTCTTTAAAAATATAATGGACACAGATTTGAATTTTTTTTAAGTCCACTCGTTTATCTCGGGGTTCATTGTGTCCAGCGTGGAACCTTTAACTTCCTGTTCTCACGGGAGGTTTAATGAAAGTCAGCGGCGAACTGGACGTCCTCATTTTCATTTTCACACTGTGAGCTTTTTATTGCGTAGATTGCGAAGGTTGCGTTAAAATGAACAGTTTGGGTCACATGACCACGAAATCAACAACATAAAGCTAATTTTTAATCCCAGCTGGATTCAGACACAGTTGTTCTACGTGAAGAGAAAAATATAAATGATAACATGTTTAGAAGTATACGATAACGTGTAAGAAAGTACGTACGAATTCATGACCAAAGGGCGTAAAGTTGTGTGAGCGTTGTTGCTAGGATACTGAGGATTATGGACGCTACGCATAATGACTATGATTTAGCTAGCTAGGACGTAGCTGTTTAGCTTTTTATTTACACTCATTTTCCTCAGATGTGTTACCGAATTATTAAGATCGGTTATAAATTGATAATAATTAATAATTATTACTAATATTACGCTCCGATACTCAGGAACATCAGCAGTGCATCTTAATTTGCAATCCTGAAGCTACAGAATCATTTTTGTGCTAATATTAAACTTAAATTTGTAGTTTTTTACACCTTGATTTAAAATTACATTAGAAATTGTAAAATTGAATCAATACAAACTGAATTTACACTGAAATTACAACTTAAAGATCAATTTAAAAATAATCAGACATGTATATTAGGAACCTAAGTTCTTGTTTTTTTTTTTTTTTTAAACCTTAATAAATATAATGTTTATAATTTGTACTAATTCTTATAGAATTATATTAAATTACTTAATAATTGGCTGATTTTATTAACGTAGTATTTCATCAAAAATATGTTGGACTTTTAATATTTTATAGATGGACTCAAGATAAAAGGTGCTTTATAAAATAACAACAAACAAACAAATAAATAAAATTACAGATATTAATAAAATGAACTAATGAATTCTAAAATGAATTAACTAACTAATTCATAATAAATATATAATTTAATAATAAAACTAATAATAAAAAATATTTTTATTCAACATATTTTTGATGAAATACTGCGTTAATAAAATCAGCCAATTATTAAGTAATTTAATATAATTCTATAAGAATTAGTACAAATGATAAACATTATATTTATTAAGGTTTAAACAATTGAGTTTTAAGTCGTAATTTCAGTGTCAAGTGTAAATTCAGTTTGTATGGATTAAATTTTACAATTTACAATTTATATTTTAGCAATTTAACACTGATTTGTAAAATTTTGGTATTTCAGCCAATCAGCAGTCAATAATCTACTGAAGTACACTGAGCGAGCAAATTTAAAATGTTCAATTTTGTATATTTTGTTATTTAATTAATTTGACTTTTTAAAAAAAAAAAATGTATTCATCTTCAACATAAAGCATTCAAATACAGACCTTAATGGCATAAATATCGTTCCCGATGGAGGTAAGAACATTAATTCTGTTAAAAAGCCTTCAGATGTTGTTCGGGTTTACGTAGAGATGTGATCTCAGACACTGAGGCGTTTCACATGTTTCAGTATCAGATATATTGTATAGATTATTTGTACATGCCCAGTCTGATCAGTCTAATAATAATTACATCATTAAACGAGAGAATTTTATGGCCGTATCTGACCCTGGATATAAGACCCGAGCTCCAGACAGCTTCTTACTGCATATAACACACTCTGCTCGGGCGAGACCCGCAGGAGCCACTCGCTCCTGTTCCCAGTGACGAGTCTGTGCTTTACAGTACCCATGGTAATCTTCCACAGAGAATATTATATAGAAAGCTAATAGATAAGCGGAGATTGATAGAGTGGTTAGAGCGTGTCACGCCATCTGAGCACTGAAGGCGTCTCATTAGAGCTCTGAAGACAACGACTCCACGGGGAGGGAGAATTACCGATCCGCAGGCCCCTAAATGAACTCGCTCCATCTTTCCTCCGAGTGTGTGACCTTGCGCTCTGGGAAAGCGTGCTGGCACTCATCCATCCGCTTCCCCCCGCTGGAATAAAACCAATATGGCCTCCTCCACCGCCGCTCTGATTACACTTCCAACAGCAGATGAATGTTCTGTTCGCTAATTTCAGCGTTCTGTGCCATTGACCCACACAAGCTCTTTAGATTTTATAGCAGCAGCACTGTAACGCTTATCATAAAACACCGACTCAGATCATCTTAGCCTTAGTTATTAGCAATATAAACACTGTTTATGGAAATGGATCATTTTCGGACTGGCTGAAAGTGAATAAAGACGCAATGAGGTTAAATGAAAAGTGAGTGTGTTTGGCTTAGAGGTATGATGATATTGAGATCTGATGTTATTACTGCGAGAAATTACATCACAGTACATTTTTTTTCGAAGATATCGTCACCTGCAGTATTTGACACGGAATCACATTTTCATATCTCATCAGAAGAGTCAGAATCACTTTATCAGAGGAATCAGAATCACTTTATCAGAAGAATAAGAGTCACTATAACATAAGGATCAGAAACACATTATCAGAAGAGTCAGAATCACTTTATCAAAGGAATCAGAATCATATTATAAGAGGAATCAGAATCATATTATCAAATGAATCAGAATCACTTTATTAGAATAAGAGTCACTATAACAGAAGGATCAGAGACAAACTATCAGAAGAGTCAGAATCATTTTATCAGAGGAATCAGAAACACTTTATCCAGAGAATCACAATTAATTTATCAGAGGAATACTCACAGTTTTACAGGAATCAGAATCACAATCACTTTACCAGAAAAAACCCCAGAAACAATTAATCACAAGAATCAGAATCAGTTTATAAGAAACATCTGACTCAATTATCAGAAGAATCAGAATCATATTCTCAGGAGAACCACAAACACGTTATCACAAAAATCTAAATTATTTTATTAGAAAGATCAGAAACAATTTATCAGAAGAATCATAAACAAGTGAGAATCAGAATGACTTTATCAGAAGAATCACCATCACACTATCAGAGGAATCAGAATCAGGAAGTTGTCTCGGTAGAATTGATGAAAGCGATGGACAAAATATACAAATACTATAAATGATGCAAATACAAATAATGTAAACGATAAATATGAGAATTAAATGCAAACTTAATACATATCAAGCGTCATAATCCTGTTGCTTCTTTTCACTGCACTGACGTTTTCCTGTCTGTCGTTTCTTGCTGAACTCTACAGACAGTACAGCTACGGTGGTGGTGATCCGGAAGAGTTTCAGCAGGATGACGCAGGACGTTTACGCTCTGCCCATCGAGATCAGCGATAACGGCGTTCCTCCTCTCAGCAGCACCAACACCCTCCTGATCCGAGTGTGCAGCTGCGACGCCAAACAGACCATCCTGTCCTGTAACGTGGAACCGTTATTCCTGCCGGCGGGCCTCAGCACCGGAGCGCTCATCGCCATCCTCGCCTGCATCGTCATCCTGCTCGGTAACGCTCACGACACCACGGCGCAAAAAACAACAACAACAACAACAACAACAACAACGTCGCAGTCCACTGCTGTTTATCAGTTATTCAATTCGAATAAATGTATTAATTAAGACAAAAATAAATACAGTGTTTAATAAACGGGTTGAATGAAAACTTTTTTCCGAGATGCCGCTAGTATCAGAGGTGTTAGCAAGCAGCAAATATTGAATATAAGATTTCAAATTTAAAATAAAATAAGAAGTCAGAATTGCATTTTTTCTAAATGTTTAGATAATGGAATTTGCTGTAATCTTGAGAAACATTAATAAAATAATGGCGTCATTTTGTTTTCAAATGTCAGAATCAAATTGACGCAAATTTATTACCTGCCCTTCAGTGGTAATAATTTACACACAATCTCTGTTCCTGAAGGGATTTTCAAAATCAGGTGACAAATTATTCGATTCGCATCGACTCCACCGACTATTTTATATTTAAGGTAGAAAAGCCCCCAGTTTGTTTATTTATTTATTTATTTATTTTGCAGGTTTTATCTAGGTTTTTTTTTTACAGAGAATAAATGTAATGCATTAAAAATACATGTAATAAATGAACGAATGAATGAATGAGTGAATAAATGAATGAATGAATGAATGAATATTGACTGGACTGATGTTCCTCCACAGCGATCGTGGTGCTCTTCGTGGCTCTGCGCCGTCAGAAGAAGGAGCCTCTGATCGTGTTTGAAGAGGAGGACATCCGTGAGAACATCATCACGTACGACGACGAGGGAGGCGGTGAGGAGGACACGGAGGCGTTCGACATCGCCACGCTGCAGAACCCTGACGGCATCAACAGCTTCCTGCCTCGCAAAGACATCAAACCCGAGCTGAGCTACAGCGTCCGCGCCGGACTCAGACCCGCCGGCAACGGCGTCGACGTGGACGAGTTCATCAAGACGCGAGTGTGCGACGCCGACAACGACCCCACGGCGCCTCCGTACGACTCCATCCAGGTGTACGGCTATGAGGGGCGGGGCTCCATCGCCGGCTCTCTGAGCTCGCTGGAATCGGTGACCACAGATTCGGACCTGGACTACGACTACCTCCAGAACTGGGGGCCGCGTTTCAAAAAACTAGCCGATCTGTACGGCACCAAAGACTCGGCAACCGAAGACAACTCTTAACGACGGATCACGTTCGTCTTCGCAAAAAAAAAAAAAACCCCGGCCACCCAAAACAGCTCCCCCCCTTTTCCATCACTTCCACTAACGACGTGTGCTGTGTGACGTTTACTATAAGCAATTCCTCGACTTTCATCTATTTAGGTCGTTTTTTTGTTCCAGTATACGTCGAGTATACTACTAGGAATCTTTTACGTAGGCGTGATCAGAACAGATGGAGCAGACAAAAAAAAAAAAGAGAAAAAAATTAATAAAAGGAATTAAAATATGTAAAAAAAAAAAAGAAATAAACAAACACCTCTGACACGGGGCGTACGGAAAGTCAAAGCAGCGCGTGTGTGGGACGCGACGTATTCGACGTTGATTGCTGATACTGTGAACGAGCTCACGCCGGAGAGATAGAGAGAGAGAGAGAGAGAGAGAGAGAGAGAGAGAGAAAAAAACAGTTGCCTTATTAACACATCACACAGAAATACGTCAGCGATTCGAGGCGTGTCCCCCGTCAACAGCGCCTCCATCAGGACATCAGAGGAACGACCCAAAACTGGTCTTTTTTTAAATTTTGTATTATTTTTGCTTTCATCTGTATTATCTTACACAGAAATGAGAAAATCCACGAATGATAATAATAAAAACATGTCCCTGATGAACAATCACGCAGAAAGACACGTGAGCTCGGAAACCGCCTTAAATCACGGACACTCTCGCAGCGCAGTGCATTTCTTTTTTAAAAATCGAAATCTATATCCTAAAACAAACTAAAACCCATATAACCTGTGTACAGTACAAATGTGCAGTCTCTTGAGGATCAAACTCACGCCTACCGGTTTCACGTACGTCTTTTTATTATGATTATTATGATTATTATTTTATTATGATATTATTATTATTATTATTATTATTATGACTATCATTATTTCCAGTGTCTTCATTTTTTTAAATTTTCTTTAATATTTTTTGGCGTATTTTATTCTCTCTTGTGAGAAAAATAGCAATCTGTCCTGTCGCGGTGAAAGAACGGCTAATTTCTATGTCGATTTTATGGTAACTATTTGTACAATTTTAAAAGTTCTTATTTTAGTATACATACGAATATCAGTATTTCGACATGTAAGAAACTGTTACAGCATCACACTTATATTTTATGAACATTGTACTGTTGCTTTATTATGTGCTTCAATCTACGAAGCGGAAAATCTTTGAAATAAATGCTCTTTTTATAAAATAAACAAATGGTGTTCATTACATTACATGTATAAACAGGTATATGGCATGAATTTTTATTTTTTAAGGAAATAAATATTTCACCCTACTTTTTGGGAGATCCCTGATAATATATAAATAATAAAAGATATTGGTTTCTTGCCTCAGGGCAACAGTGTGCATCCTGAGGCATCACTAAAACGCCAAGGTTATCTATAGTGTATGTAATAAGTAGAATAAGGAGAAAACAAGCAACATATGCATTAGAAAACGTTTAATTTTAAGAAACATCCACAAATGGTTTATCAATCACAATATAAAGCTTAATGTTAAATCATCAAACAAATAAACGACGTTTCACATTTCATACAAGCATTTAAACCAACAACTAAATGACCAACTGACTGTGTGTGTGTGTGTGTGTTTAGCATTGGCCTGAGTGCATGTGTCTATGTGCGAGAGTGTGTGTTCCTGTGTGTCTGAATGTGTTTGTGTGGGGTATTGAATCAGTCTGATTTCCTGTTCTGTGTGGAACCTCAGGAAGCAGTAGCTGGTGGATGTGAAACAGAAGTGCACATCACATTTCCAGGACTTGGCTTTTGGTGGACCTTTGCATCCTGGTAGCTTCTGGTAACATCTCCCCTTCTTTTCAGCCATAATCATCCAGGGTCCTGTGGCGTCCAGGCGCACATCAGGGACTGGAATGGGTGCAGCGGGTCTTTTTCTCTTCTTCTCTTCACACTCACCAGCAATTGTGGAACCGGGACGACCGCTCTTGCGCTCCAGACTCTTTCTACTTTTGCAGAGTCCTTCAGCGATGTATGATGTGAAAGTATACAGCCTCATTTGTTCCTCCTTTCTCATGCCAGTGCTGTCACAATCTCTTCTACAGAGCAGCCAAGCAGTCACAGTGGTCATATCCAGGAAATGAAACACCAGCCGGTGGTGCCACTTGTGTAATCAGCGAGTCAGGTAGCTCCACCCCACCCATATTCTTGCTATATTCTTTCACCACAGCAAGGCAGGAGATGTTGGTGATCACCTTTTGTTTGCTATCCCACCTGTCAACCTCGGTGACTGGGTGTGCTCCAGTGTAATCCCTCAGAAGAGTCACCTGCTAGTCTGTTTCCACGGACAGTACCAGTGCAGTGAATTCCCTCCTGAGCCAGTGTGAGTGCAAGAGGGACTCTCATGAACCAATTGTCGAAAAGAGCTTATAGTTCTCTTGCTTCGGTATAAGCTGGCCTAGGAGGAGGACAACACTGCCACTTGCTCCCACATCTGCTAGCTCAGGGGGTTGTACAAATCTCCCTGTGTAGATCCCAGCCAAGAAGATTACCTTGGAGGCCCATTTCCTTGGTTTTGCTGGCAGGTATTTCTTCAGTTTCTTTCTTCCCTTGAACAGGTCCATCTGCTCATCTACAGCCAGCTTCTCACCCACTGGGATCGTCTTGAGCTTTGAGGTAAGATGTGTGACCAGTGGTCGGATCTTGTGCAGTGGATCAAATCATTTTCCTTTTGTTTCTCTTCATCATTGTTGAAGTGAAGGAGTTTTTTGATGGCCTCCCATCTATTCAGTGCCAAGGTGTCAGTTACTTGGGCCACTCAGTGCCTGGTAATCCAAACAATGCCATGTACACCACAGTACCCAGAAACTGCTCACATTCTTTAGCATTGAGGTTAAGGGGCTTGTTGGAGTCACATTGTATAGCAAATAGATTTGACTGCTCTACAACTACCTCCAGAATGTCTTAACAGCTTGAAGCGTTGGAGGGGGGACATGGTATCATCTGCCCTGCCATTCTGGGTAAGCAGTGACATTGGCATTGTGGGCTCATGTTCTCCACCGGCAAAGGAAGGAACATTATCTTCTGGTATGTCACCAACATCTTCATCCACAAACTCAGGCTCATTATCAACAGGCAGGCCATCTGCAGGAAGCGTACAATTAGCATGTGTCGTAAACAATACCTCTCTTCATCCACCGCACACATTACATATGATGTTAATCTACTGACTGACCCCTGACCTCCTAACTGCCTCTCGAACCTGATTCTGGTGCCCACTCTTCCTCACCGTCGAGCTCACGGTCCTCGCTGTCTGAAGGAATGAGCCGAACTGCCCGATCACGGTCTTTCCTCCTATAAAATGTTACTGTGCCCATTTCCTGTGAGTAGATATTATTAGAAGATAGTAAAGCAAACCATTGACTATGGTCATAATCATGCATCCTAACACACGTCCGTGCTTGAGCGTGAATTTGCCCTAACAAAAGTGGTCTAACTGCACAATATTGCTCCGAGGCAATGGATGAAAAAACACAGATTTAGTCTATAAATGAAAACAAAATATGTCTGTAAACAATCAAATATTCTTCTTTACATATTGATGCACATGCAGTTTGTTTTAAACTTTAAACGGCACTGTGTCCCATGCGGCTATGGCTCCTGAAAGAACTACTCCACCCCCAGACAAAAGGCCAACCCCCCTTCAGCCTCTCATCTGATTGGACAGAGACATGGCTTCTGATGTTATAATTAAAAATAAAATACAATAAAAAAATTTAAAGAGGTGGCGTAATTACCAAAAAAGTGGTTTGTTGCCTGAGGGCAGTACCATGCCATAGAGGGTAAACAGACATATTGTTTTTAATAAAGCAGGATATTATTTTGCCAAAAAATAATGTTCATACTGCCCCTATGGTGCAGACACATTTAGTTTTTGTGCCTTTAGTGTTACTTTTGGTTTTAGCTAACTGCACTATGGCGAAAATCCTCAAAGTTTGAGCATTTTCATTAGAATATACTCAGGAAATAGAAGTAAAATATACAAATGAGGAAACAGATCATTAAACATGCGCTGATTTGCATCAGTTTTTAACTGATACTTCCGCATGATAGTTTATCAACATATTAATACATAGAATTAATTTAAAAAAAAAAAAAAGTTTTTCTTTAATTTTTTTTTTTTTTTTGCATAAAATGTCCAATTCAATTTTTAGCAATGAAAAACCTGTTAAATGAAACATTTTGGGTAAAAAATGTTTAGATTTAAATGTTTTTAAATAAATTAAAAATAAATAAATATAACAGAATTTATGCTAAGTGGACATTTTAAAGCTTCATTCGTTTCGTTAAAGAAAAAAAATAATATAAAAATAGAATATTCTTTGTGCTTCTTAGTGACTGAGAGCAAAAATCACTTTCTTTTTTTTAATTTTATAATATATATGAACACTTAGCATACATTAATAATAATATTTACCTTAAATAAAATATATTTTCATGCTGATTGATAAATAAAACATTTTAATGATAAATAATGCTTTAAATTTTTTTAAAATTGTAAGAAGTAATCACATAAAATACTTTGGACATTCTAAAATATTCTAAATATAACAGAATGTATGCTACATGAGAACAAATATGTAAATGATGGAAAATCTAAAAATAAAAAAATAATCTTATAAATAATTATACAATTAAAAAAGTTATGTTTTAAAAAATATATATTATTTATTTGATGGTAGTTGTATCAAAACGTACTTCATTTGTACCACCAAATTTAATATTTTTTGTTTGTTTTGTCTGTTCATTTCATTTAGCGCACACACACACACACACACACACACACACGAAATGTCATGCTAATTTACACATAATTTAATTTACGTAAATACTGTAGTAAATCTCTTACTGTAAATACACTAATAAATAGGAATATTACAGCCAGAACCATTATATTATATTATATTATATTATATTATATTATATTATATTATATTATATTATATTATATTATATTATATTA
>CM075027.1:844932-890546 GCA_037576675.1 Pangasius sanitwongsei
GCTCCATCATCAGTAAAGATTAGTGAGTCTGTTCCAGAAGCAGCCATGCAAGCCCAAGCCATGACACTACCTCCACCGTGTTTGACGATGAACTCATGTGTTCTGGATCATGAGCAGATCCTTTCTTTCTCCACACTTTGGCCTAGAGGTTAAACTTCGTTCCAGAAATTGTATGGCTCATCTCTGTATGTCTCTGTGAATTCCAGTCTGGCCTGGAATGAGAGGTTTGCATTTTATGGTACGGCCTCAATAATTCAGCTCTCAAAGTCTTCTTTGAATGGTGGATTGTGATACCTTCAGTCCTGTCCTGTGGAGGTTGTTGGTGATGCCACTGACTGTTGTTTTGGGGTTTTTATTTACAGCTCTCACAGTGTTTCTGTCAACTGCTGTTTTTTTCTGTATTGGCTATACCCAGTGCTTGTGCTACACATGCTACTGCTGAGATTCCAGTGATCCTGACCTCTTCTGCTCTCCAGACCTGCCTGATCCATCCTGATGCCCTACTTCTGCTTGGAATTCTCATCACTTGGAAACCACTTGCTGCTGCAGAGGATGGCCCCCACAGAGGCAGCCTAAAGTTACATGAGATTACTGTGGATGGTACCACTTAGAAACCATCAAGATGGCTTTGGACTTGATATGATATTGATATGAACAGTTTTGCTATGATGGCTTTAGGACTGCAATTCCCATGAACAGTTTGGCACTCAAGCCTCCATCAGTGAACAGTTGATAACTTCAACAATATAGACTTGATGTGTAAACTGTAATAAACTTTTATGGTTACACATTTGTACTTTTTGACCATACAATGCACAGTGTGATTATAAATAAATCCCTTCTATATCCAGCGTCACCCAGATGAGGATGGGTTCCCTTTTGAGTCTGGTTCCTCTCAAGGTTTCTTCCTCATATCGTCTCAGGGAGTTTTTCCTCACCGCCGTCACCTCTGGCTTGATCATTAGGGATACATTTATAAATTTAAAATTTATATCCTAAATTTAGATATTTCTGTAAAGCTGCTTTGTGACAATGTCCATTGTTAAAAGTGCTATACAAATAAAATTTATTTGTGTAATGATTTTCCGTCTTTTCTCAGCTTCAGAACGGCTTGCTTTTCTCCCATAGGCAGCTCTCTGGTCTTCATGTTGGTTTATCCTTTTTAACAACAGATGCATTCTTCACAGGTGAAACCCAGGGCTCACACCAAGAGTAGACATTCGGAGCTATTAATTATTTAAACAATCAATCTAACGGGACACACCTGGGCAACAAGAAACGCCTGTCAGTCACATGTTCCAGTATTTTTAATCACTTGAAAAAATGGGAGGGTTCAAACAAAAGGTGCCATGTTCTGAGTTGTTGAACACGTCTAGACGTAAATAACAGGAAGTGAAAGTTGAAATTCTGATCATTTATTCGTCTTTTGATTTCAAACCCAAATGTCTTCAGTGTAGCAAAAACCAAAGAACTGACCTTGCAGTTAAAAAAATGCTGCGGTATAAGAGGAATAACACATCTGGGGATGTGCTGTTAAAGGAAAATAATCAACTTGGCAGTGGTAACAGTAACTCCGCTCACCCTGAAGTTGATTATTTTCCTATAACAGCACGACCCTGAGTGTTTTATTCCTCTTACACCACAGCAGGTTGACGATTACATTTCAACATAAATGAAATGAAAATAAATAAATACATATTAATGTATATAGATACTTTTTTTTAAAAAAAGAATATAAATATAAATATATTGTAATAAAAAAAAGAGCCAACATTAAACTAATAATAATCCCAAGGTTATAGATTGATTAAAAAAAGCTCTACAGCTAGGTAGAATTTTACTGTAGCACATTTGAGTATTTTATCATTTGAAAGAAATAAGAAATAAACGTGAGTTTATTTGGATGTGTGAAATGTTCACTTCATCAGCTGTGTAGAGAAACGAGCATGTGCTCACTGCACAAACCCTCAGAAGAGATTTGAAATTCCCCCCACAGCGCGAGTTTCCTCTCCACCACAGCACCAGCGGCTTTTCCTTTCCTCTCTGACAGAATGGAGATTGATTTATACGTCTCTCCCGTCCTGCCTGGTGATTTATTATAGGAATTTCCTATTGAATTTCTTAATGCCACTTGATCCGCCTGCGGGGCGACGCTCCGGTCCTCAGCGTGCGTTGTGCTCACGACAATTAAAACTACAAAACATTTACACAACAACCTGAAAAGAACAACTCTTACATCATAAATTCTGTGTTTATTATTAATAATAATAATAATAATAATAATAATAATAATAATACAGTTCATCTGTAATAAAATCATGAATATACAGGAAGTAGTAAAATCCACTGGCGATGTTATTGATGGTGTACGATTGTATAAGGAAAGATAAGCTACATCTGAACGAGCTTTCTGATAAACTAGCTCGCTGTGCCAAAAAAAAGTCGCTAACTTCATTGAAGCTAATTTATCAAACTGAGCAAAATCAATCTTGACTTTTTATTTATATCGTGTTTACATTTTATTTCACAAAATCAGTTGTACATACTTTGAACAATCTCTGAAACAGAGATTTCGCCAGGGTCAAAAAGTTGTACTCTCTGTGTAAGTAGTTAATGATAATACGCGTACAGCCGTGCATATAACAAGCTAACGCTATCACTTCTGATAACTAGCTAACAAATAAACAAAGATTTTTCACATTTATGCATCTTTAAATCAGTGCTTAAGTTTTTCGATGTTGACATTATTCTCATTTTCAGTACACTGAGGTCACAAACAAACGTTTATCCACTTTCGTGTCAATCTTTCACGTTTGTAAACGTTAAAAAATGTACTGTATGTTCGTAATTATAGCGCAGTCCTGTTATTCAGGCATAACATCATGAGGTTCTACTTACAGACGTTCTACACTAGAAGAATTAGAAGTACTGAACTTGATTCTGGACGGATGCAACAGTTTGCAATTTGTTTGATAAAAAAAAAAAACGTAGCAGTGTAAAAATATAGCTACTAGCATCACTATTTGTAGTTGTAGCTAGCTTCGTGCTAACTCTGTAGTAAACCCATGCTGTCTCGACTGATCTACATGATCTAAAATTTTTAAAATGTTGTGTGACAGAAATATAATAGAATGATAAAGTAGCTTCTTTATTATTACAACGATAGCAATATTGCTAATGCTAATTAAAAGTGCCTGCTGCAGTACAGTACGTGTTCTTCATGAAAAACTTCTTTTCTCGTCTCTTTACGCTCCACTGCTCAGGGATTGTGTGAGTTATAATCATGACTGAGGCTCTATTTTTGAACATCTGTCCACAATTCAGCATCGTTTCACGTTTCATTAAACCTCGTTACACTTTCAGGACGGTGAGAGTCTCAGCGTGATGAAGCGAAAACTCCTCGGCTGGATTCGGGGGAAATCAGGGCGTGTACAGTCTAAAGATATTCGTAAATATTGGGTGTATGATGCTTTCTCACCTAACGCACTGACACGAGCAGGGACACTTGACCTGTGTGGAATCAGAAATATTATATTTTTACTATTTATTTTCTGGTGCTAAAAAAAAAACAAGGACAAAATTTCATCTGTCAGAGTTTGTTAACTTAATAAATATTAGGCTATGCTGCTTAACACGGGGAGTGTTTTTTGTGTTAGTGTAATGGATTAGTTTGTTTTTTTTTAATTTATCATTAATGGTTTTATTAAGCTCTTCTGGACTGATGCATTGTTTTTCATTTATTAACAATTTTTTTAAATAGATTTCTTTTTCTAAGACTGAAATGATAAACTTGATTTTTTTTTCTGTACTTGATGTTAGATTTTCTTTGGGGGATGGAAATGGTAAAATCTTTTTTTTTAATTTATTAATTTGTTATTTTTTATTTTATTTTATTCTTTTTGTGGCTTTGCCACTTGAATTTGATGCTTGATTTTTTTTTGTGGAAAAAAGACAAGCTTTTTAGATATTTTTTTCCCATGATTGAAATGATAATTTCCCCCCCCATTATTATTATTATTATTATTATTATTATTATTATTATTATTATTTAAAATGATAATGACCAAAATGAAGTCTGTTATTAGTTTTGTAGTATTTACTATTATATTACTTTTTTAGTTAATCTATAAATATATTTTATTGTCTTTTATTATTTTTATATTGTCATTATATATTTTTTTATTAATTTATTTGGGAGAATACTGAAGACTGAAATGGCCAAATCAATGCTCCTTTTTTTCCCTCATTGTTTAATAATTTTGTCAGTTCTAGACAGAAGCAATGCCGGAGCTATCTATAAAAGTCTTGTGCTCGACTTGTGCTATTTTTTTCTAGTAAAATGGCGAGCATCAGAAGAAACAAGCTGCTTGTGTTCTTGTAAACATCGAGTCTGCGGCTGAGAGAAAACCCTGCGCTTTTATTTCCATATTTTTGGCTCAGTGCTTTATAGGAGCGACACTTTAATTGCAGGCTGCAGATGGTCTTTCACAGCCTGCAACATGTTTGTTCTTCTGGAAATCGTTACCGCCATGAGCAGCATTTTTCTCAGCCGATTTCCTCCTGTTACTTTCCTTTAACTGGTTCCAGTGGCTGCAGATTTCACTGGCTGCTAATTCAGGAGTCGTGATCACTTCAAGCAAGATACAAAATGCCTTAAATACCTAAACATCAGTCTGAAACCGGACATTAGGAGCAGATAAACGTAATGAAATGGTGGACGTTTAGGAAAAAAAAAAGCAATCGGCCTGAGCTTCATTAATGACTCCTGGAGTTTTAGGAGCAGCAAAGCTAATAAACGCAGCAGGAGAAAGTGGTGAAGACTCCAAACTTAAACGAGTCATTTATTAAACAGAATAAAGTCCAATAACAAGTGCTGGAGTTTTAGACAAAAGCAAATAAAAGTGGAGTTTAAAAGCCCAATATCAGACTTTATAAGCTTTCATGAGTTTAAACGCAGAGCAATAGCTGAAAATCACACTGATGTTGCTCTGTTGGCTCCTTTAGTATGGACTCTGTAAAAGTGTACAACTTGTAAAACTGTAAACATGTAAAAGTGTGAAACTATAAACATATAAAAGTGTAAAACTGTAAACGTAAAAGTGTACAACTCGTAAAACTGTAAACATGTAAAAGTGTAAAACTGTAAACATGTAAAAGTGTACAACTTGTAAAACTGTAAACATATAAAAGTGTGAAACTGTAAATGTAAAAGTGTACAACTTGTAAAACTGTAAATATGTAAAAGTGTGGAACTGTAAACATGTAAAAGTGTAAAACTGTAAACATGTAAAAGTGTGGAACCGTAAACATATAAAAGTGTGAAACTGTAAACGTAAAAGTGTACAACTTGTAAAACTGTAAATATGTAAAAGTGTGGAACTGTAAACATGTAAAAGTGTGGAACTGTAAACATGTAAAAGTGTAAAGCTGTAAACATGTAAAAGTGTAAATATGTAAAAGTGTAAAGTGTAAACTGTAAACGTAAAAGTGTACAACTTGTAAAACTGTAAACATGTAAAAAAGTGTGGAACTGTAAACATGTAAAAGTGTAAAACTGTAAAGCTGAAATTTTAAAAGTACAAATGTGTAAAACTGCAAAACTATACAAGTGTAAAACTGTAAGAATGTACAAATGTATAACTAAAATTGTGGGATTTTATTATTATTATTATTATTATTATTATTAAACTCGAGAACTGACATGGTAAACATGGTGCGTGATGCCCCAACTCACCCACTTTCTTTTCTTTTTCTTCTTTTCTTTATTAAATTAAATTTAATTGAAATTTTCATTTAATTCTTATGAGCTTTGAACTGATGTTGACCCTCGTTTGTTTTCAATTTTTTTATTTTTATTTTTTTTTCCAAATACTCAACAGTAAAAACCCAAGACTGCATTTTAGGACTGAAATGTATGAAATTTATAGAAATTTGCATTTATTTTTCACAAGAGCTTAAAACTGGGGCTGTAAAGTCGTTGTTCTTATTATCTTTTCAAACATTTATGAACAAATTCCTCCTTCACAGTGTGTAGCAGAGCCGTTGCTGTGGAGCTATCGACAGATCGTCGCTCTTTTGGGAGAAAATGGCTGATGTTGAGGACAAACTGACGACAGACCGGTGCACTGCGCTCGCTCCGCAGTGACGGGACGCCGTGGAGTGACGCTCCTAACTCACGTGTGTTTCCCATTACGACGGGTCGTGACCTCATTTCTGTATTCACGCCGCTTGTGCTTTCTCAGGGTTGAAGTGATTAGCGCTCTCACAGCGGCTCTGCAGCAGATTCTTTATTCCACCTGAAATTGGAAAGCAGTCGTCTGTTCCTAATGAGACGAGCTGCTTTTGTGTCTGCACCTTAGCAAGAAAAGAGCTAATCCCTTTATATTGAAAAAGAAGAGGAAAAAATGTAGGAAAAAACTGCTAATAGAGTCTCTCTCTCTCTCTCTCTCTCTCTCTCTCTCTCTGGAAATATTGACATGAGGAGATGTGTGCTCGAACATGATGAAGCCACCGAGCTCTAATTCCTCTCTCTCTCTCCTTCTTTCTACTTTCTGGATCCTTTTTAAAGACTTCATGCTGTTTTCTTCTTCTTCTTCTTCTTCTTCTTCTTCTTCTTTTTCTTTAGGAAGAAAAGATCCACTGAATGAAGATTTGTCATGCTCTCAGTGCATTGCTGCTTGGCTTTTTTTTTTATCCCACGCTTTCAAGGCAGTTGAAGCAAATAATTGATTTGCATAATGCACAGCACCTGCTATAAGCATTTTCTGGGGAAAAAAAAAGCTGATGTATTTGGTGTAAATATATAGAACAGTTTTTAAACTTTATTTTTCTTTATTTTCTGCATAAACATCAGGGTTAAACACTCATACAGAATAATGACGAGCTAACTGTGTGTGCTGTGAGACTGAGGCTTACCACTGTGGAAAAAAGTGTAAAGCGAGATTTTATTATTATTATTTAATTATTTAATTATTGTATTTTTTTAAGGACTGAGGCAGGATTTTTTTCCCCTTTTTGTTGCTTTTTGTTTTTAAGACTGAAATGCTAATTTGATGCAAAGTTTCTTCCATTTTCTTTAATTATTGAATTTAATTGAATGTAAATGAATAGTAATGCATTTTTTTTAAAGTTTTTCTTTAGCTAAAAATATTTTTAATAATCTTTTCAAATAATTAATAAAAATTTGATTTTTTTTTTCAGTTTTTGAGTACTGACCCATAAGAGAGGTTTCTTTTCTGATTCTGGATTTTTTTTCTTCACTTTTTTTTCCTTTTTCTCTTTTTTAAAAATTGAAACTGAAATTGTTGTTGATGGATGTTTTTCCTCTCATTTCTTCCTTTTTTGTCCCTTTCTTAAAATTTATGTAACGTATTGAAAAGTATTAATTTTTAATTTTTTCTTGAAAAAATTAAATTTCAAGAATTTTAAAATAAATTCTTCAAAAGAATAGATTTTTTAAATAATTAAATCAATAATGCCTGATGTTTTTTTTTTTTTTAAATATGTTTTTAAATGGAAATAAACTTGATTCTTTTTTATTCATTTTTTGGCACTCAGTGAGTCTTAATAAAGTAGACATTTATTTACGGAGCATCTGTATTAGACTGAGACGAACAGGATAAAGGTGTGTGAGGAGGTAAAATGGTGGACGTTTGGGAACGCCAATCCGCCTGAACTCCTTTAATGACTCCTGGAGTTTTAGCACCAAAGCTAATAAAAGCAGCGGGAGAAATCGCTTCAGTCTGTAAACTAACAGCCTTCCTTCATTACTCACCGATGGGGATTTGGATAAAACGGAGCATATTTGGGAACAAACAGTGCAGCTTTCAGATAAAACGGTAGTCGTGTGGGATAAATCGCTCGGAACATGAATGATTCCGGGAAGTTCCGGATCACTGGAACAGATAGAAGCGATAGAACTGATAGAAGAACATGACGAGGAACGTTCAGAGCTTTTATACGTAGGTTCAACGTGGACTTTCAGCTCAGAGACTTTTTCTTGACCGTGTTTCGTCTCTATGTTTAAATTCATCCGTGCTTTAGAAACAGCTGAAGCGGATAATTATGAGCGACGTTAAATCCGTCGGATTGATTCCACAGCAAGTGCCAGCGGAATTTTACCCAAAACATAAGCAGAATATTTATTCCATAGAGACGTGGAGCGGAATAACGTCAAGCTGCTTATTAACGTAATCTCACGTCTGCAAATCTGTATGTGGATCACAACGACCCCCCAATGACCCCACCATGACCTTACAGTGACCCCACCGTGACCCCACCTTGACCCCTGATGATCCCGTGGCTCAACACCAGAGGTCACCATCACCAGAATGATGCCCAGTCGTCATGGTAACTGCAAGACAAACATTAAAACATTAATTGATGTGTAAATACAGTGAGCAAATAAAGAGATACGCTATAGACTGTGTGATAAAGAAGCGAAGTCTTGCCATTTTCAGCTCTTTTTTAGTAAAGTTTTTGAGAAATTTTAGGCTTTTGGCAGATTTTGAGAATAAAACTAACTCCATTATTACAAAACTTGATTAAGTTAAAGATTTAAAAATACAGGGCAACATTCCAGCAAACAAACAAAAACGAACAAACAAACAAACAAATAAATAAATGAATTTTCAATTTTTTTGTTAAAATTTCCATGGCTATTTTGCAACTGTCTTTAATCAAGTACATTTATTTATTTATTTATTTATTTATTTATTTATTTGAGTTGTTAAATACAGGCATATTTTGCACAGAATAATTATTATTTATGCCTGTTTTTTGTGCAATATTTTACATTTTCTAATGTAAATCTAAATAAATTCCTTATAAAAATTACTTTTTTATGCTTTTATTTAATAATAAAATTTCTACTTTTATTTTTTAACCATTTTCAATAAAAAAAAAAAATATATATATATATATATATATATACACATATTCTTGCTTTTCATTTTCATTTATATAACAAAAAACACATCTCACAATTATTGGCACCCTTAGGATTTCTTATGAAAATTTTTTTTAAATATATTCCCTTTTTTTTTGTGTTAGAAACTCCATGACATCCTGTTTCAGTGCGATGTAAACCCTTACTAAGCATTTTTTTTTTTAATTGTTAGAAAATTTTATTTCAGTTAAACATGTTCTCTCAATTTCTCTCATCAGCTTCTCTTATTCTCTTATCTTCACCAAGGGTGCCAATAATTCTGGAGCTGTCTGCACAATGAGAAGAAGTGGATAAAAGAAGGATGAAAAGTATGTATGAACACTTAACTCTATAGTTATAACATTTCTAATATTTATTTTTTTATTTACTTCCTGTATTCATTACAACCGACTACAGCTTTTACAGCTTCCTGTAACTCGTGCATTATTTACTGCACTGTGAGGTTTAATGTTTCTTCGATTGAACCCTTAAGGTTTCTGTGTAGAACTCTACAGTCAGCAACCAATCCAAGCAGAACCCTGTGTTTGAAAGCTAAGAACCCGAGGAACAATCAAGGAACATGTTTTAAAGAGATGATGCGATGTTGAGTTAGCTAGCTTATTCATGTGGAACTGCAACCATGTCTCATGTGTTCGAATGGCAGTAAATTTTCTGTAAGGTTTCTTTGTGAGATTTCACAAAGCTTTGCTCTCTGATTTGAGAAATAACTCCTGGGAATGAAGCTGAAACTCAAAATGAGCTGTAATTTGTAGTAACTCGCTCCATTTGCACTGATCCTCCATCAGCTTTAGCACGAGTGTGACGTAAACCAGCTTCTCATTTTGGATTTATCTGGAACATTGAGCATCGACGGGTGCCAGAACATTCGATCATCAGAACTTTGGAGTGGTTTACGATAGACATGACCTGATGGAGTGTTAATATCCGAGATGGAGCTGCTTTCAGTGAAGAGAACGCTGCTAAGGTCAAAGCTTTTCTTTCTTTTTTTTTGGCTGGACGTGTGTAAAAGCGTCTGGAAATTATTTTTAACGGCCCATTTCCTTAAGCTTTCTAAACATTTAATCATGAGCGATTGTCTTCTAGGCTGGGCCTGTGGTCAATAAAGAACATTTATCTTCTGGGAGGTTTGACGGCTCTCCAGACCAGTGCGTGTTCGTGTGTGTGTGTGTGTGTGTGTGTGTGTGTGTGTGTTTTATGCCCTGTGATCAGAGCAACTCCTGCACTGGCACCAATGTTTCAGCCATTTATCACTCTGAGAAAGACCGGCTGTGTGTTTCTAAATTTATATTAATGACTGAAATGATTTTCGGTGTTAAAAAGGAAGGACCAGCGTCTTGAACTAATCCCAGAGCACTTCCTCTGAAGCCAGCGATCATTATCTAATCTCTTCCAGGTGGCCGTGTGTCCTTACATTACAAACATCAGCGCGAAAGTTAGTCACGGATTTTCTGTTTCAGTGTGTTGGCTTTCGTGAAGCGACACTCCAAGCATCATACGAGACCAGACGAACCTGGGAACGTGTGTAAATATTGACGAGGTGAAGTTCTGTAAAGAGATGTTTACTTAAGATTCATGGAAGGAGTCTCCAGTGTCAGCGCTTTGCAACAGTCAGAGCTAAAGCTGTAACTTTTCTGATATCTTCAGGACAGAGGAGTTTAACACGTGTACAACAAGCTGCGATTTTTTTTTCATCTTATGAACTTGAAGAGAGAGAATAAAGAGAGGCTGGTGAGGGAACGACTGTTTATAGCTGCTATAACGTAAGCGACAACAGGAACTAAGTTGTTTCACAACCACTAAATGTAACTATTAATGGATAAAATGTATGACAATCAATGTTAGAGTGTTAACAGTGACTCTGCTTCATCACGCCACAACTACATGGATATAAAAAATGTACATAGAAAATTATATACCACTTAAGCAGAGTTGTTTGGTGATTAAAAAAAAAAATTGTAGAATAATAGCAGGGAAAAAAGTAAGTTAAATTATCCAATTATCTGTTTGTATTTAGTGATCGTTAAGATAAACACTAAATGAAACTCAAAATTCTCACAAAGTTCTAACTTTGGATTGTGCATCATGTTGCCGTGTTGAAATGATGTCCAGAAACTTCTGGAGCTCTCAAGAGACTCAGAAATTTCCGGCTCAGAAATAAAGTTGGAAAGCTTTTTTTTTTTTTTAAGGAAAAATAATACAGTTCCCACTCGGACATGAACAATGAATAATGGTTTTGGGATTTTTGGAATTTCCCCATCGTGCTTTTGTGGACTATCTTTACTCTTAATAAACATCCTCAATCTTAAAAGAATGGAATTTTTATTTGTATTATTAAACAGTGGACATTCTCACAGAAATCTGGATTTAGATTTATATTTAGGTCCCTAATGAGAAAGCCAGAGGCGAGAGCGGCGAGGGAACGCTCCCTGTGCTGGACTGGCGGTCAGTTGCTTTGGATAAAAACATGTATGAAATGAATAAATGTAGTAATTTCACAATGAGTCAAAGAAAAAGCTCAAGTGTAGTCGTTGTTGTTGTTGTAGTCACGTTGGTTCAGAAACAGCATCCAAACTTTTAAAAAAAAAATTTTTATGGTCATTTTTTTGGTCATTATAGACGTGTAACTGTGTATCAGTGCAACTTTTTTAATCTGAAATAAACCTCCGTGAGTGACACGTTAGCAAGCTGTTAGCAGCAGCGGAAAGAAAAGGGTTGTGTGGCACATTCAGGACACCAGCACTAACATGATAAAATTTATATTTGTGCACTCAGGAATGTTATCCATTAAGTAAGAGGCGCGAGGCAGCGCTACAGTGGAGCCAGTGCAATTTATTTGCTGGGGCCCGAAGGCATGAGCTCTGAACAAGAGCAGTCGCTCGGTACAGAGCATTAAAACAAGCGCATGCCCGCAGGAAGTGACCTGTCTGGAGGAAAAATGGCACCCAACATCTCTGAGAAGAATTCAGAGCAATGCATCACCCGGCGTCTTGGCTCCTCTCCACTGCTGATCTTAAGTTTATTGCGTCGCTTTAGTCATCGGTATAATTCGCCGCTGAAAAACGGGGTAATAAGTGTCCGAGGGGTGTTTTAAATACGGCCTCGTGAACACGTCCTCGAGTCGACCAAGCCAGAAAAATCTCTCATATACATCAATATAACGTGACGGTGATATATCTTACAAACGTGTATAAACGTGTGTTTTAGACTGGTAATGTGGCCGTATCGCACGCCGTCAGCGCTGATGGATGAGCGTTTATAGCGTTTGGTCAATAAGATTCTCGTCCTGAAAGATAAATGTCGCTTCAGCTGTCGATAAACTGGGACTTTGTTATAAGCAGAGTTCGACTCCCGAAAGGCCCCTTTAATACCGTCAGTATGTCACATGGTACAAAGACACGGTTCATGATGGCTGTCTGTCCACAGGAAGTGAGGAGCGCCATAGCAACAGGACATTAAACATGCAGGAAGCCACTCAATCAATTTACATAGTGGAGCAAACGTGTTAAAATCACTTAAAAAAAGATTAAAATTAATATGTCGGGTCTGGATCTCACTCAAGGCTGGAAAATTTTTTATTCATTTTTTTATTTGTAATTCCATTATTTATTTGTATTTTTTCCATTTTTATTTTTATTGCTTTATTTTTTGTTTAGGGCGAGTCAAATGAAAACCTTAAAAGTGTGACAATTAGCACCAAATTGTTTTTATTTTATTTTATTTTTTTTTTTTTAGAGGAATCCAGACACCTGTTAAGCACTGGAACATTTGCATTTAGTGAAATAGAGATGAAAATATTTTTTTATAAAATGAAAATATTTTTATTTCATACTGTAATTACTATATTCTATCCATCCTATATTTTTTTATAATACTCTTTAGTCTTTTTTGTACTAGCTCATATTTGGGTAAAAATGTGGTTTGAAAAAATTGGTTTTAGGTTTAGGCTGCGTTTTCCGTCCACACTGTACCGGCAATAAATAAATAAATAAATAAATACATAAATAAATAAATAGAAAACACACTGATCACTTCATCAGTCATCATTAGACTTGGGAAATTGTGGTGTTTTTTTTGTTACCAGAAAATGAGACAAAATGCCAGAAAAAAAAAAAAAAATCCAAGATGGATACATTTTTAAAAAGTCTGGATAGATGATGTGATTGTCACGAATCAGAGTCAAATCAAAGTCAAAAAGACAAACGGAGCAAAATAGGACAAAGCCGGATCAAAGCTAGAGCTAGAGCTGTTTAAGTAGACAGAGTGATTGAGGGAAAAACAGGAAACAGGTGTGTTAGAAATCAGGTGTGTGTGTGTGTGTGTGTGTGTGAGAGAGAGAGAGAGCGCTGTAATGTCCGGGATGGATTCAGATCAGGATGAGGAGCAGTGTCTCCTGAATCAGCAGAGGCTCCAGATGTGACATTAAGTCTAAGAATGGAGGCTAGCTAACGGTATTCCATACACCGTATCCGTATCAGCATTTCCAGCTTTCTGTGGATATTATGGACATTCCCAATTTCTACAGGCTGGGAATGATTCAGCTCTGTAAAATATACCTACCATACAGAATGTATTTTAATGGGTGCAGTTTGGCCAGTAGTGTTTATGTGATGTCAGTATTCCAGTCGCACGCTTGCAAGAAAGCATCAGTATTCCGTACAGTGCGTCTCTCCGTGCAAGTGGGATAGCTTTCGGTAAAATTACAGTTTAATATGCCGTTAAAATATTCTACTATTATAACACTTCATGGCATTTTCTATCTAAAACTGTTCCATAAAGAGTGCAGTATCCCAAACACTTCACTATTCCATAGGCTTCAGTATTCCATACGCTTCATATTCTGTGCATTTCAGTATTCTGTACATGTCAGTATTCACTACAGTTCAGTATTCCATACTCTTCTGTATTCCATACACTTCAGTATTTCATACATTTCAGTATTCCGTAAAGTTCAGTATTCAATATGCTTCAGTATTTCGTACTCTTCTATATTCCATACTCTTCAGTATTCCATATGCTTCATATTCTGTGCATTTCAGTATTCCGTATTCCTCAGAATTCACTATAGTTCAGTATTCCCTACTCTTCTGTATTCCATACACTTCAATATTTCATACATTTCAGTATTCTGTAAAGTTCAGTATTCAGTATGCTTCATTATTTCATACTCTTCAGTATTGCATATGCTTCATATTCTGTGCATTACAGTTTTCCATACACTTCAGTATTCACTACAGCTCAGTATTCCATACTCTTCGATATTCTGTATGCTTCAGTATTCCGTACTCTTTAGTTTTCCATATGCTTCAGATATTCATAACCTTTAGGATTCTGTACTCTTTTAGGTATTTCCGTACTCTTGGGTGTTCTTGACACTTTGGGATTCTGTACAGTTCCATATTCCAAACACTTGACCCTTCAGGTCATGTATAAAACATAACCTGGTGTTATAGTAATTTATCCCATTATCTAAGAAAACTCTTTATGAAACCACACACACACACACACACACACACACTGTAATTGAAATTAAAATGAAACTTGGAGTACGGAAAACTTTCTGTCTTTAATTAAGCATTCGCATCCTCATACAAGTTCACTTCTCCCATAACTTCATGAGACATGAGGAAATATATCAACTTAGGATCCATGCTAGCTTCTGGAAATAGACAAGTGGCAAATGGAAGTGGAAAAGCATCTCAGCAGGATTTATTGGATTTTCCAGGAACTTGTCGATATGCAGTATTCCACATGCTGAGCACATTTTAGTGTTTTACTCAGTTTAACCCGATTCAGCTTGTTAGCACACCATTCCTGAGGTTAAGCCCATGGGTTGGTGTGTGTTTGTGGGTTAGTGTGGGTTAGAGAGCATTTTAAAGCAGCTTTAATCCCTTTAATCCCTGTACACTCCATATTCCAGTTTGTTTTCTTGCTCCAACAACACAAACACACTCCCTAACCCACATTAAAACACTCTAATGCACACTAACGTGTTAATCAGTTACTGAACAGTTAAATCGGAAGCGTGAGAGACGGAAACACTGGAATGTGAGGCGCAGAAACCTTCCTCCTTCATTCCCACCGTTCCACAAGGCTCATATTTTACATTCTCATATTTTCTCATTTTCAGTTCTGCAGGCTTTTAGTCGTTTTATCTGCTGTACACGTTTCGATTTGCTCCTCAGGTGTTCATCCTTTCAGAAATTGATTCATTTCAGGTGTAGCGCTAATGATTTGGCTGTAACTCTTTCTCAAAACAACTTCAAGTAACTTATTTATCAATAACTTATGGAGCTCTGGAGAGAAACACACACACACACACACACACACACAGCATAAAAAATACAACTGCAAAATGATTATATTTTAATAAACATGTTTTTTTATTCTGTAAAGTTTGGTATACCCTGTACAGTTCGGAATTTCGTACACTTCAGTATTCCATAAAATTCCGCATTCCCTGTGCTCTTCAGAATTTCATTTACTTCAGTATTCCCTGTATATTTCAGTATTCCTTGTACACGTCAGTATTCTCTGTACACTTCAATATTCCGTACACTTCAGTAGTCTGAACGCTTCAGTATTCCATAAACTACAGAATTTTGTACACTACTGTATTCTGTACATTTCTGTAGTTTGTACACTTCAGTATTCTATAAACAGAAAAACACATCAGTATTCCACACACTTCAATATTCCACACACTTCAGTATTCCACACACTTCAATATTCCATAGACTTCAGTAAACCACACACTTCAGTAATCCATAGACTTCAGTATTCCATAGACTTCAGTATTCCATAGACTTCAGTATACCACGCACTTCAGTATTCCATACACGTCAGTATTCCATAGACTTCAGTATACCACACACTTCAGTATTCCATAGACTTCAGTATTCCATACACTTCAGTATTCCTTAGACTTTAGTATACCACGCACTTCAGTATTCCATACACGTCAGTATTCCATAGACTTCAGTATTCCATAAACATCAGTATTCCACAGACTTCCGTATATAGTGTACACTTCAGTATTCCACACACTTCAGTATTCCATAGACTTCAGTATTCCATACACTTCAGTATTCCTTAGACTTTAGTATTCCACAGACTTCAGTATATTTTTATATTGTAATAAACATATTTAGCCCTCAGGTTAATCAGCAACACATTTTTAGTGTGTTGATATTTTAAATGTATTTAATCAACACTACAATCTGATTATTTAATTCTGCTCAAGGTTCAAGGTTCTTTATTTGTCACATACATTACATGCACGTGACGTATTAATGTAGTGAAATGTTTTTCCTCAGTGCCTCGTCCCACAGTGCAGCTGTGATACACAACCGAATATAATAGAACAGAATATAATGAATAAAATAGAAAAATAAAATAGAATAAAATAGAATAGACGCTATTTGACAAAATATAGATGTTATATGTGAAAAATATGTAGCTCACCTCCTTTCGCCAACTCTGCTCACCTCCTTGATCTTTTCAAAGCATCTTTTTGTTGATTTTATACTGAATTGTTGTTTTTCTGCAGGAAATTAATTTTTGTAGTTAAACGTAAGTTTGAGGTATGTGTCATTTTTTTCCCATTAAAAACATGCAGCTTGCAAACGTCTGCAGTATTCTGCAGTATTCTGCAGTATTATGTCTCGATATATATTTCTCCTTGTGGAAGTGGCAGGATGGCAGATGTTTAAAGCAGCATGTTGGGTTTTTTTTACTACTTACAGTAAAATAAGATGAGATTTTAGACGTTTTTCACTCCAGGGAAATAACTCGCTTTTTCCTCGGTGTTGAAGTCACTGCAGATTTGCATATTGTGCAGACGACTGTGCTCCTACGAAGCCCACAAGGATAGTTCTGTAAAAATCTATCATTCCCCTGATTACTTCTAATTACCTGCTGACCAAATTCCTCCGCTGCTTTATTATCAGCACGCAGGCCGATTATTAGCTGATGAACACCGCGGCCTCCCGAGGGGGACGGTATATACTTACAGACTCACGGCGAACTGGGACACGATCCAGAAGTTAATTTCATAAAAATTAAGAAGTAAAAGTGATGAGACTCAGCGTTTCTGACCGTTCCTGACCTCGTGCGGCTTGTTAGGATGGTTACGACTGCCACAGTGGACGAAACTTAAGATTTTGCATTTGCTGGTTGATTTCAGGAAACGATTTAGAGCGGCGGTGTAATGGCAACGTACAGTCGTGTCTGAAAGTGCACGATGGGCTTGTTCTCCTCAAGGGCTGAAGATATTATTTACTTGACTAAAGTGTATCTTTGGTTGTAGGACTAAAAATAAATCCCCACGAGTGCCAGTGTGGTGTGAGGATCATTTTAAAATATGCATGTAATCCTCCTTGATTCACTAAGGTCAACTGCGGAATAAGATAGAGTATGTTTAAAATGGAAATGCCGATTTTCGCAATGGAAGGCAAAAAAATTAAGCGGAGGCTTGGTCGAGTGCTATCCAACAAGGGGCGGAGCCATAGGCGGTTCTGGGGAGGGGCCTAAATATGGAATGAGTCAACTCTGAAATACTTATTACAGCATGTATGCATAGAGCGTGATTTTTTTTGTGATCATACAATGGCACAATGATAATTAATTAATTAATTAGATGTGGATCAGAAGGCAGATTTTTCCACGTAGCTAAGCCGAAAGGAAGTGGAACAAGGCGTGATTAACACTAGAAAAATAACAAACAAAACAACACAGTGAGCAAAATGTCTTAAAACTACCCTGTATATGCCAGTGTGCTGCTTTAGTTGCGTAAGGGTATAATTTGAATGTGTATGAATGTTGTGTATAAAGTTAGCTAGCTTAGATAGCTAGCTAAATCAGAAAAGCATTGTGGTGGTAGCATGGCTTTTTTAAAAAATTTGGAATACATAAAGGTTGAATGTTACTGGCCCCTCTAACTAAACGACTGGCCCCAGCTTAGCGTCCCTCCCCCCCCCCCCACCCCCAACTGCCACTGAGTGGGCGGGGCATGGCAGGACAGAGTACTCTATACAAGCATACAGATGGGATGACAATACAGCTGATTTAGTTTTGTCCTGAATTTCCAAAGCGTTTACTTTTCTAACTCAAACAGCACATCATTTCACTTGAAGCCCCTGAGAGCTGACTCAGTTTCACTGGGCCTGAGGCGGAACCTTGAGGAACTCCTCTTTTGATTTCCCAAACCGCACCGTGCTGTTGTTAACAGCTTGTCATCACTTAAGGACAAAAAAAGGGTCAAGATGTGTCTCTGCATTAAATGACTTCATTTCTTGAGCAGGATGCGGCTGTGGTTTGCTAAAAGAAGCAGAGTTTATTATTTATTCATCTGAGGATTGTAAGGCGTTGGGTAAAGATCCACTTTCTCTCGGGCCTGAGGGGAACCATGTCCTTGGTATGGAAGTAAGTCAGTGTACCGGTGTGTGTTCAGGGTTAATGAGCCAGTTGGCTTGTTTAGAATATTTGAGGTCAGGTTCATAAAGTGATCTTGACATAGAGCTCACGTATTATAAAAGCTGAGAAATACAGTGAGGTCTGAAATTCCTGTGGCCCTGGCTCTAGTGGTACATATATACTGTTTTTATTTAATCATTTATATATAAAAATGCATTTTTTGTCTTTTTTTTTAACTTTCAAGCCGCTGTATGTAAGTGAAAACAGAATCTATCTTGTTTCGCAGATGTTCCACAACAATAACAAATGTAACTACGACTTGATTAAAAGTATGGTGTTGTTCTTTAATTGATTAGAAATTCCTGTGGTATAAGAGGAATAAAACATTTGGGAATGTGCTATTTTAGGAAAATAATCATCGTCTCCGTGGTAACAGAAACTCCACTCAGTATTTACTCTAACTAGCTATTTACATATGTTTAGCTAACGTATTCTAATTACAACTCCTCGCTCCAAACTGAGTGTCAGCTTTATTAATGAGTTTCCCAAGATTCCTCGAAGCGCTAATGACCCTGGAATATGAACAAAGTTATAATGAAGCTGTAACCCCGCCTCCTTTCACTCTCCAGCTCTCTCTGAACTCTGGATCCGCCCCTTAATCATCTCCACATCATTGCTTTCACCTTGTAAGTGACCTGTGTATTATCAGACAGTCTTTTCATGAACTCTCTTCTTCTACACACCGTTAGCTTAGCGCTGTTATCCTGTTCACATTTTTTTTGCACTTCCTGTGCGCACCTGAGTGTGGATTTGACCTGGAACCATGTGACCGTGTCACCTGTTGAGTCCATCGGATAACAATAAATCAATCATGCACTCAGAGAATCTTGTTTTAATCAAATCAATGTTTACTTTAATGCTTTAAGTCAAAAATATCTCACTTTTGTTGCTCCATAACGCTCCGTGACACGGCGTGTTTACCAAATCAGCAGCAAAGGACACGCGGAGCTTAATTAATTCTGAGTTATTACCCATCATAAAGCCTTCTAAAGCTGGAACAAATGGTCCTCAGCCAAGGATATAATGAAGTTTCTTTTTTTTTTTCTTTTGGTTATTTGCAGGACAAAAATGGCTTGCTAATGAAAATGTCAGCTTTTAGGAGCTAATTAGGAGAACAGCACTCAAAGTACCGAGCGGAGGAAATGAGGCGAGATTCAGCAGGAAAGAAGAACTCTGACCATCACAACAAACATCTCTGTGTCCTGCTGCGTCTGAGTGCCATTAAACCTCAGACTGTAACCTGCAATGCAACGATTAAACACATTCGTTCCACTAAACAAGATGACTATAGTTCATTTTTAATCAATTATTAATAATTAACTTCTATTATATAAATGAGTCCTTTTGTTAGCATATTTTTATTAGGTTTACATTTTTATTCTTTTAGGATTTTAAAAGGCATGAATTTATCTCTTGCTAATTGAAAACAAATACAGAATAATAAAAGCGTAATAATAAGAATAAAAATAAGAATAATGTGAACGTTAGTTCCGTATAAGTGACACCGCTGCAGGCGAAAGCTGACACTGGAGACTCCTTCCATAAACGTTAAATAAAACTTCACCATACTGATGTCCTTTTTTAATCTGTTTAGAATTATTAGAGCGTCAGCTGTACACGATGTCCCTGTCAATGAGCTGTTACTATAGAAACGGTAGCGTATTACAACAAGCGCATTATAATAAAACCTGCGACTTGCAGCCGCGCTACTTTACAGTGAATTAATCGACACTTTCTGACCAATCACAACGCAGAACTCAGCAGCGCTGTGGGAGATTGTTAACGTCATTTCTGTAATTAATTGGCTGTTATTTGCGTAGACGCATGGTATGATGGTCATCGGGTCAGAAACTGTAAACTGATCCCAGGAAATGAAACTGTAATGTTAATGCAATTTGAATAATGAGCTTCTTTCTATCTCATCGCAGCAGTTTGGATAAATAAAGCGAAGTGTGTGTGAACAGAAATCGAGCTGACGGCACACTCACGTGCTGAAGATACACTCGCTGAATCAAAGCGTTGCGATATTTGTGGAGTGTATGTGTAATGTTGGATATCATGATGATGTCAGGCTTTGTGTGTGTGTGTGTGTGTGTGAGTGTGTGTGTTTCTCCCCTGATGTTTGAGACTGTGTGTATTTGTGTCTCCACTTCCGACACGCTTGAGTCCATTGCAGCCCACAACATCTCCTCACACTTATTAAAAATGAACGAACACTTTTGCATATTGATTAGCTTGAATTTAATTGACCCCGTTTTAATTTTCTCGTCTCGTATTCTCGAGCTGTTGTCGTTTATTTCCCAGCGGCCCGTGTGGCGTTATTGGATACAAAATCTGCAGTGAAAGCCTCGGAGCAAAAAACAGCTACAGAGAGCAGAAGTGTAAATGATTGTTACTCTTCATATAACACAGGTTACTCTGTGTGTGTGTGTGTGTGTGTGTGTGTGTGTGTCTTGTTGCCTCAAAACAAATCTGACTTCTCATTGTTTTACCAGCAAAGAGATAAACAGGAAAACAAGTGAGAGATGCAGTTAAATTTGGCTCTAACTGTTCTGTACTGTTTTGTTTTTTAATAGTTTTATTTCTTGCACTTTTGTACATTTCTGATTTCTATATTCTACATTTCCTGCCCTGAAAGATGTACAGCCAAAGACCCGGCCCTGAATTTCTGTTATAGCTTAACAGTAGAATCTGTTTCCCGTTAATGTGATGTTTTGTTTTAGCTAGAATTAGTTTTAGAAGTAGAATTAGTCAGCTAGCTCACTAACATTAGCTTTGTGCTCTGTTCTGACTTCGCAAACACAATTAGACAATGCTGTGAGATCAGAAAGTACAAAACAACCGATATTAGCCACTGTTAGCGAGCTAATAATCAGATACCACTAGCATGCTAGCTTAAAGACAGTCTCTCGTTAAAGGAGAGAGGTTTTGCTTATTCACTATAACGCTCCAGCTAATGTGTACAATAGTTTTTATTCATATAACACTCCTGTAATACAGAGGAGACCTCAATAACCACAGAAGATAATTATAATTACATCCTCCGGTGGTCCCACATCACATACTACAGCACTAAATACTACATCCGTGCACTAAGAGTCTATACTATTAGGTAACCATTATGTGGTTTGGGACACAGCCTTGAATTCTCTCTGAATGTGTATTAGTTGCTGTCAGATTAATGTCTGTGATGGAGAAGCAGCACAATCTACTTTACTAAATGTTCCTCCATGAGTTTCTCACAATACCAATTTTTAATTTACTCTGTTTACTTTGAGTTTCTCTTCCAAAGAGATTTGAAATCTAGATGAATAATCCACCTCGTTAATGTTCATTACACTGCCACACTTCTCCATCACGGCTGATGATGTGTTACAGATGTTTCAGAGAATAAACCACTGAGTATCGGCCAGCGATTCTTCATTAGAGAATGACACGTCATACGCTTTATCCGTTTATAGTTACGTTTAATGTTGGAACATCCACAAAGCAAGTTAGTTCCTGTTCTCACTTACGTTATAGCAGCTATCAACATTTGTTCCCTCGAAACACCAGCCTCTCTTTATTCTCTCTTTTGCTATACAGAAAAAGTTATACAAAACAAATAAGATAAAAAAAAATGCAGCTTGTGATGTTGGCAAGAAACCACAAAGAGACAACTTACACTCCATAAATGTTACATAAACATCTTCTCATAAAAAAAAAAAACTGAAAGAGCCGTACTAATTATCGAGTACACATGCTTTTTCACAAGTACTCTGTGAATGAGCTGTTGCTATAGAAACAATAACGTATTAGAGCGAGCGCATTAATATAAACCTGTGATATGGAGCTGCACTGCTGTCAGAATCCAGAATCCAACCCACAGCGCTGGTCGTTTGGATAAATTGAATTGTGGGAAGTGAAATTCCGGAGGCCTGAGCCACATCAACACTCGGTAAGGACGCAAAACACACCAATCAATCAGGAGCTGCGACTCTCCACCTCGCCTCATCAGTCAATTTCCTTTCTCAGAGCCTCTTATTGTTAAAAGACTTTATTGATTTCATTTGATGCCTCATGCTGAGGATTCCACTGATGAAGCGATGAATGAGATTGTCAATACACACTCCTCCTCCACAAAAACGTGGGAAACGACGACAACACGAAGAGCGACGGATCGGCAACCCGCTCACGTCGTATCTTCAGTGTGGAGTTTAAAAGCAGAATGAAGCGAAGCTGGGTGAGGAAAAAAGCTGTCTGAGTGATGATCCATCTCACTCTGAAGTCTGACTGCTTGGGGAGTTTGCAGGGAGAAGCCAAGACAACAAAAAAGAACTTGTGGATTATAATAATTCAGCCTGAAAGATACACTGAAGTTGCTAACTTCTGAAAAGTTTGCAGCAGAAGTAAAGTAATAACAGGAAATAAAAATGTGACCTGTAAAGCAGGTGTGGGAGTGAAGTGCGAGACTCGAATGGACCCGTAAGTAAAATACAACATGGAACATGGGCAATTATAAACATGCGAACCTGCAAAACATCTGACAAGTTTCTGATATTTCTCTTTTTGTCCTTAAGGCTAAATGTTACTCCCTAGAGTCAGGCGAACAAACCTGAAATTCTCACTTTTCCTTATTTGTCATCATTTGCAAAGCATTTAAACTTTAAAAATAAACACTATGTTTTAAATCCATGGTGTTCACAGTGGGTTGGTCTCAGGGAAAATGCCGGAAGGGGAGAATACGCAGAGAGGAATTTAAATTAAACCTGCTCGACTGTGAATTTCAACAAACATAAAGTGCGTATAATTTTAGGGAACACTTCATTTGGCACTACTCTATAAACTGCTCTGAAGCCACCTGGTTTTAAACAAAATGTCAAATAATGTTTATCTGTCTTGCAGAGGTGCCAACATTGATGATTTCTGACCTGTTGCTATGGCGATACCATAGCATAGTTGCGGAGACCCCTGAAACTACGCCTGTTAATGAATTTCAGCTAGTGGAAAAGCTGATTCACTGAAGGGGAAAGGACATGGGATGTAAAAGACACACTTGTTTCTGGTAGCGGTTACTTTTGCTTCATGACCACTTTATCCAAGTGAACTTTGACCTGTGAAATTTAGACGGCAGAAATAAAAGTAGCTAATAGTACCACTGTTTATGCACGCTAGCGTTTTTTTTTTTGGTTATTTTTGCTTTCTCTCTGCTGCTTATTTATTTGTTTTTTTTTTGGTTCTTGCCCAGTCTCTGCCCCTATCCTGGTGTTTTACTCGACTGTGTTCACCTGTTCTGTGTTATCTCATTGATTAGCTTATTGAAAGGCTCATTCTCATGTTTTGAATATGGATTATCCGGGTTTAATGTCATCTGCTTGTGTTTGACTGCCGTTGTGGACTTGCGTCCTGCCTTCATGAGCCGTATGTTACACTCGGCACCTTGGAAAACTTCATAAAACATATCAGGGTCGAAACCTGGAGCGTCTAAATAAAGTGAAAGGTACAAGTTCATATTTTATAGTGTGTTTATAGATTTACAGTTAGGTCATTTGGCAGATGCTCTTATTCAGATCGACTTACATTTATCTCATTTATCAAGGGCCCAAACAGCAGCATGGCAGTGCTGGGACTTGAACTCCTGACCTTCTGCTCAGTAGTCTAATGTCTTAGCCACTTTTCCTCAACCAAATGAGGTAAATATAAATGTCAGAAGGTGTTGACTGAGTTTCTATAACAGCAGCTGCAAATCACAGGTTTATATTAATGCGCTCGTTCTAATATGTTATTGTTTCTATAGCAACAGCTCATGCACAGGGACGTGTACAGTGGACGCTCCACATGAATGGATTAAAAAAATCATTTTCTGTAAAGAAAAATGTCTATATTTAACATTTATGGAAGGAGTCTCCAGTGTCAGCGCTTTGTAACAGTCAGAGGTAAAGCTGTAACTTTACGTTTTCCGACATCTTCAGGACGGAGGAGTTTACGCTTTGAATTTACATAAACCAAAGGTTCCGAAGCTCCGCCCCTTAATTTAACCCCTGGATAGGAAAATGTGGATGAAGGAAACACGAGATTAATATTCAAATTTCTCTTATGTCTTTATTTAATATTGTTGTAATTAAACAGCAGTAAAGGTGTTGTAATTTCTCTCCCAGGACACTGAATTATAAAGAAGGACACGTCACGGAGAGGAAATGTTCAGGAAGTTGTTGTGATTTTTTTCATAAATTTCCTTCTGAAAGCGTTTAGCGCTGCAGACTCGCCCTTTCGTTGCTTTGAAAGGTTGTGGTAATTATGTTTTCAACTGGGACTGTTATTATCTGCATTTTTTTAACTGCTGAAATGAAAAATTGCCCTGGAGCCACTTGTGGACTGACTGCAAAGTGTGGCGGAAATAAATATGCACTCATCACCAGCGGAGCTCTTCTCCTCCACACACTCTGGAGACTTTCTCCTCTCGTCTTTACAGCAGGAGAAGGTCAACGGCAAAATAAATATGTTCTCTAAATTGCCTTATTTATCCGTTTGTTAGATGGAGGTTGAAAAGTCAAGGTGGTGGAAATAAAGATGCGAGGAATAAATAGCCGTTTAGTGGAACGTCTTGAGTTTAGGAGGTAAGAAGGACAGAATGTGGAGAGGAGAAATGTGCTTCTGCTGGCAGCTTGTTTAGCTTCAAGTTCATGTTCTGAGTGCTAATTTCTCTCGAGTCCACTGGAGATGATGACTGTGTGTGTGTGTGTGTGTGAAGACTTTGCGTCTGATTTCCAAGAGCACTTGACCAGAGTGGACAAAAGTTCAGCACTACAGAGATGCAAAAAAGCTGAAGATTGCGATGAGCTGAAAGATAAAAACAGGAGGAAGATTATGTTTCAGAAATAAAGTATTCCTAATTATCTTCTTTCTCTCCAAAGAACAAAGTCCGTGCTCATCTCATGTTTCCTGTCGCCTTTGTGGCAGGGAACATAATCCACTCCGGAGCATCTCAGATGCTTGATGATGATGATGATGATGATGATGAAGAGGAGGAGGAGGAGATTTTAAAATGCAGCTTTTATTTTATTCCCCTGGTTTATTCCCCTTATTGCTGAGTAACATTCTGTACTGAAGTGCATTAGCAAAAGAACTTGTAGTGATTACGTATTTAAAAGGAACATTTCATATCAAAATGAAATGAACACATTGTTCCTTTTACTTCAGATGTCTGTTACTTGATCCTGCACTCACACCGGCAGCAGGACGACACAATTAAGCGCTCGGAAGTTGATCATTTTTATGAGATTCTGATTTACAGAAACAGGAAGTGAAGCAACTCTACTGAACAGTTTGTGGCAACTATTGATGAGGATTAGGGATGGTAGAACACTTATTTTTTCTCCCACTGGGAATCATTGTCCATATCTTCTTGATTTCAGATATTTGTTTTTATTTGAAGCGCCTGAACCTGAACTGGTTAAAATGACGGAGATCTTGAAAAGCAAATGCTGTTTTGCGCCCGTTCTGTTTAGAGTACGTCTCATGTTTAGTGGTAAAATGGCTGCTTTTGCATGTCTTCTCTAGCTAGTTGTGGAGCTACAGTATGTGTGGCCTTATAGTGCTATCCAGGTGCCACCGGGGTAACCATGGCAACGTAAGTAAGTCATGGTCAAAACGTTCACGAGCTAACACAGATGGAGGTAAAAGTGAAACTCTCTTCTGGTGTGAACGCAGGGTAAATCATCACAGGGCGTGGCCAGGGGGCGGAGCCTGACTAAGAGTGGCATGTGGTACGATTTAACTGTTTTGCTACTACGCACACTACTCATACTATATATATATACACACACACACACACACACACACACATACAGTATATACAATACATATATAGCCATAGTTTAACTAGATTTTCAGTGTCTTTGTGAGAAGTGATGGGATATTGCACTAGAAATCAAATTTAACAGTTTTCATAAAAACACTACACCCGATGTTTGGATTCATCTGTCCTCTGGTGGATGAGCCCCTGAAGGTCTGGTGTTGATTCTCTGGCAGTCATGCAGGAGTATCGATCACCATACTTACTTTTAGTAAAGCTTTCACCACAATAAATCCATAATGATAAATCACTGCACGCTCCCGTGGCCTGGAGTTGTTAGAAGCATTGACATGAGTGATGTAGATATTTTGCAGATCGATACTGAACTTAAAGTCTCTCTCTGTCCTCAGACCCTGCCAATAAAAAAAAAACACGCTTCCAAACCTGACCTACATTCCCCCGCGACACCCGCCTCTCCGACCCGCTGTGTATCTGCTCACATCAGCTCCAGGCTTTATCAGGTTCTTTAGCTCCATTTGCACATCAGTTTCCTTCACAAAACAGACTGAAGTGTTTGGACCTGAACAAACGTCATGTTTGTAAACACCAAACGACTTCCATCTTTAGCAAAGAACATTTTCTTTGGTGTTTTGCCTCACTGCTATCTTGCGAACTCAAAAACTGTAAAATCCTAGCATGGTGGTGGTGAAAACAGCCTGACAACAACAACAACAGCAACAGCAACAGCAACAACAACAACAACAACAACATGATGCTACCACCACCATGCTTTACAGAGACGATGGTGTTCTCAGCAGTGTTGGGTTTCTGCCAAACGTAGCGCTTTGCACCAAGGCCAACATTTTCAGTTTTTGTCTCATCAGAACACAGAACCTTTTTCCATGTTTGCAGAATCTCCAACTCTTCCATAAAGCCAGGCTTTGAGGAACGTCTGAGCTGTGGATCTCTCCAGCTTCTACTGGTCCTCTGGAATTTTGGTTGCATTTACACTCTCTCTCTCTCTCTCTCTCTCTCTCTCTCTCTCTCTCTCTCTCTCTCTCTCTTCTTTGCTGTCTTTGTCTTTCTCTGTCTGTTTCTTTATATCTGTCAGTTTTTTCCACTTCTTCACTCTGTTTTTTGTCTGTCTGTCTCTTTGCCTTTCTCTCTTTCTTTGTGTCATTATCTCTCTGTCTGCCTAATCCTCTGTCCTTTTTGTCTCTCACTCTCATTCTGTATCTCTCTGTCTCTATGTCTGTCACTCGCTGCATCTCTCACCGTTTCTCCATCACTCTCTCTCACTATCTCTTTGACTTCCTCTCTCTCTCTCTCTCTCTCTTTCTCATTCTGCTTTTCTCTTTCTGTATCTCTCTTTTGTCTTACTCAGCTTCTCTCTCTGTCTCACTGTCTGTTTCTCTCTTCCTTCTTGTCTTTTCTTTCTGTCTCTATTTGTCTGCTGCTCTGTCTCTCTGTTTGTCTTTCTCTTTTTGTATCACACTCTGTCTCTCTGTCACTCTCTCAATCCTCCTCTCTCTCTCTCTCTCTCTCTCACACGTTCTCTCGCTCGTTTTGTTCTCGCAGTCAGTCCATCATCCTCACCCACGTCTCAGAAGTGCCGTCTCATGAATGACAGTGTGAGAAAGTGGTGTTTTAGGGAAATTGACTTCAAGAGTTCTCATTCTGGGAAAAGTCAGAAAAGGACTTTTTTTTTTCAAGGAAACTGAGCTCATTATAAAAATAAAGTGAGCTGTAAAAATAAAGGAACCTTCGAGACACAGTGTTGGACATATAAGGATTTTTAAATGACACTTTTTTTCCTGTTGTTTGTTGGAAAATCTGAATTCGTCACTCTGCGCTAAAGGAAACACATGCATACTGATGTGAAAGCAATTAATTAAGCTATTAAAGCTCTAATGTGTGGAAATTAGTTTTTAAACCTATTTTTTGGCCACAACTTTTATTTTTAGGCTCCTAAAATTATAATTAGATCAATACCATGTCGAATCATTTGCATCAAATTAAATTGATTTCGGTCACATTGTCTTATTTTTTTATTCTTAAATATTTTCCATTGATTTTTTTTTTTCTTTTCTTGAGTTGATGTTGATTGAGAAAGTTCCTTAAACAATGTTAATTTATTTTACTCTTCATGTATCACAGAATCAGCCAATGAAATGCAGAATAAATGTCAGATCAGGGCAGAGTTTCCCAAAAAGCCTTTCAGTGCAAAGATCGTCGTTAAATGGTAGCATGAACAGCACATTGATAAATCACACACACACACACACACACACACACACACATTCTCTCTCAGTGCAAACGCACTACTATCAGATGCAAAGTGACTGAAAATGAGAGTTTGAGGGCCGTTTGACGTAAATGTTTAGACTAAATGCTCTTACGTTTAGCTGCTGTGAGCATTTCCCCTTGTTTTAGCTTTAAACAGATCATTTGTTCAGGACACACTCTTGAAGTCTTCCTGTGTTCTCTCGTTCCACTCTGAACGTTCCCCCGGTTCTAGTTACCAGCTGCTCCTTGTCATTGGTTTTGTCTCATTAACTGGTGTGTGTACACATCCCTGTGTTTGTGTTGCCAGTTTGTTATTGCTAAGTGTTCCTTGTTTCCTACTTTCCCAGGACTTCTGAAAATTTCGTGACCCGCTGTTCGTTTGCGTAATCAACATCTATGATCTAAAATATGCGAGTGGAACCGTTACAACTCATGTTGAAGTAAGACAGTTGGGCATAGAACATGAAAATGTGGAAATACTGTCTGTGAAGGGAAAAGTATAACCCTGCGTTCACAACAGCGTGGATTTTTCTCTTTTCATGCCACTTTACGTATGTCACTAGTGGAAGTTTCTATCTTGGCAGTTGCCATGGTTTCTCTACTCGACTAATGCAATATCATCAAACTACACAGCTAGCTACAGAGCACATGCTAAACCTCCCATCCGACTGCCGATCAGAAATTACTTGTGGTGAAATCACATCACAATGATTACCCTTGGCCGTCTATTTGTGAAAAATGCTGATGCTGTTCTGCTAATTATCTCAAACAAGCCCGTATCAGCACAGCGAATTTCACCGGCTGGTTCTGGAACTGCGACTAAGAACCGATATCTGGAACCAAAAAACAAGGCTGATGTTTCAAAGAGGGGAAAAAAAGGATCTTCTCTTATTCTCATTGGTATTCATTACATCCCTTCACTTCTGATTTGTATAAACTTAAACTCGTCACCTTTTTTTTTGCCACTCGCCCCGCCCACTTTGCATGTCCAGTTGTGGCTCCGCCTCCTGTCATTGTACAACATCAGCTCAGTAAAAATGAATGGCTTCTGATGACTTTGTGGTGTCGTACTTTTTGTACAGGAACTGTTTGTACTAAAAAGAAAAGAAAATTGCATTTAATTAAGCAAATGAGGCTTCATCTGACTGAACTAAGTGTAAATTTGCATACAATGTTCATTTCCCGCTGTGTGAAAACCTTCTCAAGAGAAAGAAAAATTTAAACGAAAATTTAGTTGAACAATGCAGCCATAAAAATTGTGTTAATGCACGTGCATTTTCATCATAAAATCATAAATTTTCAACTTTTTGAGACATTCCTCTGGAATAAGCTTCTAAACAGGGATAGGAAGGAACTTGAAACTTTTCATGAACATGAGTAATCTAGAAACTGTGATTTTTTGGTTCTGACTATAGAAAAACAAAGATTTTAAAGAAAACATAAAAAAAAATAAATGTAATACATTTCCATACTAGTATGCATGATTAGTAAGGTTTATTAAAGAACTTTACATATACCAGGAAATGAATATTTCAGGAATTCCTTCTCAGAAATACATGTGATTACAATACGATGTGATTGTGAAGTGGGCGGAGCTTAAAGCCTTCTTCGAAGTTGCTAAGTTTCAGATACTGCAGTGGTCACAAGTGGACATTTTACTGCTGAGATTTTAGATTTTTATTACTAAAACCTAAGCAGACGTTAGATGTTAGATGCAATTTATGCTTGAGTGTTCTGATAAAATTATGATTTCTAAGTGCAGTTTTTTTTATTATTACGTATTTTCTGTTTTAATTTTTCCTTCTTGGGCTTAGTGCTCATTGTGCATGTTTTTTTTTTTATTTCATTTATACTGTATAGTATAACATTTGGATGCTTTAACATCCTGAATAAATTTCTACCTGTATGAGGTCACTATGGACTATTCAGTAACAATGAACATGCAGTGCATCATGGGTAATAATGTAGTTATGTATGCGGGGAACATAATGCACTATAAGAAGTGGAATAAATTCAGACGCTTTGCTTTGGTATGTGATTTTCTGCCTGTTTTGGATTTGTGTTGATTTGAGACTTTAATCCCAATTCTCAAAAATGCCTAAAATAATTCGGCCTCTGTCTCAAATCATGGACTTTAATTTATATTTTTTATGTTATACTTATCGATTAGTAATGTTTTGCACTAAATTACTTTCATAAAAGCTGAAAAAAAATGGCTGCCCTAAACTTCTAATTTGTGTCTGCAGTGAAACAGGATTCTCGTTTAAAACCTTCCTGTGGCTCCGCCCCTTTTGCTATTCACCGCAGGCTGCGAATGCCGAGCGCTAAAAAGTATTGCTTGTTTTACACTCCATTTCCAGCGCAATAGCGGGTGTTAATCCAAAGGTGTGAGAAGTGCACACTTTCAGATGTAGCTTTAGCAATTACCTTCTTTCACCTCCCATTCTCAAACCTGAGGGAATTTTACCAGAATTTAAAAACAGCAATCAAGACTTTTAAGGAAGTAATAAAAAGAACTAATCATGACTTTACAGATATTGTTGCTGTAGCAAATAAATCATTTTTCCCCTCTTTTTTCGTCTTAGCCATTATGTCATCTCACATTCATCCTCGCAGTGTAACACGGGAACATTCGCTCCAACATAATCGCTCTGAAATGATGCTCTTAAGGCGATCCATGCTGTGCGCCTGGATATTCCAAATAGCAGCCCGTGTTGTCAAGGTGTAATCACGACGAATGATGTGTGCTTTTTTCACTTTACAATGTACGTGTCTCCAGATGGGAGCTGTTTTTTTTTTTTCCCTCACACACAAAAAAAAGCCATGACTGCTGCTTTAGATTATTCTTTCAGGCGTCATGACTCAAAATGTCCTCTGTAAATGCCCTACAAAACCGCTTAAAAAACAGGTTCCCTTTATCTGTTTCCCAGCAACAGGGACGACTCACGGCCCATTTCCTGTTAAAGTAGTCCCCTTTAAACGAAGAAATAAAAAAAACGAAAGGGTCCGGTGAGTGAAACGCGCGGTGGTGTTGAGCATTCACGCCGCCCGGGTGTGCATATATTAAAGCGGCGGTTCTCAGAGGAGCTGCACTGTTCTAAAGCTCGAGGGCTTAAACGAGAGCTCTTGACACAGCTCGAGGATCTGCTACAAACCAGCACATATTCACAAAATCAACTCCAGATTGTTTTCTCGCCAACCTCCGAATCACGAGTGCCTTTCCCACCTCGCTGTTCAAGCCTTTTCCATTTAATGTGGATCGAGCCACTTCTGGAGCGTGCTGTATCAGGGAGGCAAAATGCAGATTGTAGCTAAATGTTGATGCTGGTCCATAATTATAATGATAGCTTTGTTCCAAAAAATAGCAGAGCTTGAGTTAATCTCAATCAGCCAATCACGAGCTTGAGCATCACCTCCAGCCTTTCTTCAGATCAACACAGTGTTTAGCATCAGTGTTTTGATGGACTTGCGTTAGGTTCGCAAGCACGCTCTTAAGAGGATTACAACCCTTAATGGCTCTTTGGTTGTCTCTCTGGAGGAACGCTTAAAGATTCTGCATAGAACCTTACAAAAAAGTGGTTTGCTACCAGAAAAGGTTTCCAGTAAAACCATTTTTGGAGCCTTGAACTTGAAGAACCTTTGAATGTTTGTATGAAATGATTATGAGTGCAATACATTATTTTCTTCTTAATGCCTAGAACCTGAAACTAACTAACACTCATAACAGCCCAAATGAAGTAAGTGTTCAACTATTTGGTACACTCTTAGAAAAAGGGGTTCTTCAAGGGTTCTTTAAGGGTACATTGGATAATTAAGGGTTCTAATCCTCCTAAAAGTGTTCTACTTAGAACCCTTTGTGAAAGCAAAACACTGGTAGTCTTCTCCATAGAACGTTTAAGTTTTTTTTTTTTTTTTTTGACGTTAAGGGCCCTTAATTATCTAATGAGCCCTTGCAGAACCATTTATTGCTCATTATTTTCTTCTTAATATCTAGAATCTGCCAAGAGTTTAGCATTTAGCTTCTTGATGCTTGATACACTCTTAGAAAAAAGTGTTCTCCGATGGTTCTTTAAGGGTATATATATATATAAAATATGAGTTCACTGATTGTCTCTCTGGGGGAACATTTAAAGGTTACAGGAACCTTTAAAGGAACCTTACAGCAAAGTGTTTTGCTATCAGAAAGGGTTTCCAGTAAAACCATTTTTGGAAGCCAAGTTCACTTACTTATCCAATGAGACCTTAAAGAATCCTTGAAGAACTCTTTATTGTTGATGATTTTCTTCTTAATATCTGGAACCTGACTGGAGTTTGGCATGTAGCTTCTTGGTCCTTGGTATACTCTTAGAAAAAGGGTTCTTCAATGGTTCTTTAAGGGTTAAATGGGTAGTTAAGGGTTCTCAGCCTCCTAAGATTACATTTATGATAGAGAAACAGTCTATGGTCTGTGAAAGGAACAACTGAAGAACCTTTCAGGGTTCCACGTTTACTAGGAATCTAGAAGCTGGGATCGTCAACATTCAAATGTGGATTTTTTTTTTTATTTGAATATGGAAATATTGTGGAAAGTCACTATTAAGACAGATGAATAAAGAGGTAGAACGGATAAACCCATTGCTTTCTTTCACAAGATGCTGCCTAAAGCATAAATATTCCTCATATGTTCCAAAATCAGGACAAAGAAAAGAGAAGTGGAAGAAGAAAAAAAACCTCCTGCTGTGTGTGTGTGTGTGTGTGTGTGAGAGAGGGAGACAGAGAGAGAGAGAAAGAGAGATGGACAGAGAAGTCTGTAAAATATTCATTTAAAGCCGGCTGATGCCATTTCCTCCTCCTCTTCCTCGGCTGTATAAAATGGAAAGGTTCTAAAACAGAAGGTTGTTTCTAATGTGTTGCTTGATCACTTGAAAAATATCACCACGTGTGTGTGTCCTTGTGTCTCAGACAGAAATACTGGTGCTAACTCGACTCGACTCGGAGTTATGGAGTCAACATGAGGCTTCTCTCCGGTTTCTCTCCATTCCCGTGGTTTAGACCTCGCGGCGCCTCGCTGAGATTTCCACAAGAGCAGAATTCCGCAGAATCAAGTGCTGAGGTCGGAGCAGGAAAATCAGCCCCCTGTTGCTCAACCCAGAGGGAAGCACATGGAACTCACGGAGCGCTCGTGCGGCCCGAGCGAAATAATCGACAGCTTCGCAGGAACTAAAAAGAGCAGAAGCGCTCAGGGCGACTGTTTGTGAGGTCGCTCCGAAGTGACGTGTCAGAACACGACAAATTAAAGGGTCATTACTGAAGGACAACACGGCAGGACACTGCTGCTGAGAGCCGAGAGGTTCTCCGGTGTTTTTATTTTTGAGGAAAAAAGAGTGTAAGCTAGGTGAAAGATTTAATACCAGATTGTTTTTCCAGATCTTGTTTCTGTTCTTTTTGCCCTTAAAAGCTATTTTTTTTTTTAAATTAAATAAATACTAATGGAAAGAATTCTTCTACTTGAAAGGATAACTCTTGAAGAACTCTTGAAGAACCTTTATTTTCCCTAAAAGTGGAAGGGTTCTAAATTTAGTTAAAAAGTTATAAAGTTAGAAAAAAGTTCCACATAGAACCTTACAACAAAATGTTTTCCTATCAGAATTTAACATAAAAACCATGTTTTTTGTAACATAAGTACCCTTAATTATCCATGAACCCTTAAAGAACCCTTGAAGAACCCACTGTTCCGAGAGTGTGTGTAGTAACTGGGTAATTGTGCGTGTGGTACAAACTCCAAATTATTGCTCATTATTTTAGTCTTATTATCTAGAACCTGTCAGGAGTTTAACATTTAGATAAACTCTCTCTATACAAAGGGTTCTTTAGGGGATCATTGGATAATTAAGGGTTCTCAGGTGGAGTTTTGGTATTATAGACTTATTTTAGTCATGGATGGAGTAAAGATTAGTTAGCACTGTCTTAATTACTTCATTAACATGTTTTTTTTTAATATGAGTAGAGTTGAGTAGAGTTCTCCTAAAAGGGTTCTTCTTGGAAACCAATCTAATAAGAAAACACAGATTTTGGGTTCTACATAGGACTTTTAAAATACTGTTGCTATGTAACGTGATGTAAAGTAAAGAAGCATGCTGTGAATATGAGATGATATGTTTAAAAACATATTCCTCTGCTTTATTGTTTCTCTGAAATAGACGAGGGGAGAAACCTCGTTGCTATTGTGGGAAAAAAAAAAAAAATCTTTCATCCCCGCCACAATTGTTCTGTCGTTATTTCATCCCGCAAAGCTTGTTACGACACGATCTGCTGCTTTCTCAATTTCCAGAAATTCCAGACCAGCATTGTGTGAGAGCGCCGCTGCGTTGTATTCGTTTCCTCGCGTTATTAGAATGAAAACACCATCGTGACCGAGGTCCACTGAAGAATGAGTCACATTGTACAAAAACACCACTGAGACCAAAACTATTCACCTCATTTGTATATTTTTGCTTCTCCGTTGCTGGGAAGAGAGGAATCTGAGCTACACAAATAGAGGGCATCATCTCTATTTCTACTATTTCTGCTATTCTCATATTTATTATTTCGTGTGGATGATGTGGGGATGAAACAGATTGGAAGCCGCGAGCGATGCTGAAGCCGCCGCCGTCGCCGTCGCCACTGAAACCTCTCCCAGATGGTACAAATGTTTAAAAGCACATTTATACGTAGCATTGCTTTAATTCTCGGATTAAGTATGTACTGTGAATCAGAGATGGTTTTAATGTTGTGAGGAAGCTTAAGACATTCTGTAAGGAAAGTAATAATGATTTAATAAGATTCAACAGGTGCAGATGTGCTTCAGAGCAGCAGTTTGTAAATATCCACAATGGAGATGAATAAATTTTTGGCATTAATTAACAAGTTTAACAAATGTTAATCTTCATAAAGTCCTCATTTACATTTTAAATGACTTTTTATTTGCTTTTGCAGATGTTGAACAACCGCGGTGCAGCGTGCTCACTGCTACATTTAGCTTCCATACACTTACAGTGTTAGTAGTAAAATGAGAACTGCAACAAGCGCTAATAGCGTCCGATTGGGGCAGGAATCACGCTGCCCCATGCTCAGGGGAGGAACAGCAGACAGGATAGTTAATATCAGGGTTGCCAGAGTTGTGGTTTTTACACGAGATTGGGCTGATTTAAAAATACTGCCTGCCTGCTAAGATCTTGTTTTATAGCAATTAATCTGACTTTAATCTAATAAATTTCCCCAAAGAAAGGCAAAGTGTAAGTGCACACAGTGTGTCTATGATGTACAGAACCATTTCTATTATAAGATATAACATTTCTATATATATAAGATTATAGATTTGGAGAGGCAAAGTAGCATCAGTGGATCATGTTCATTCCCTAGACATGCATGTGCACCACAGCGAACTTGTTTCTCACAAAGGCTGAAAAAAAAAAAAAAAAAATTCCAATGCCCAAGTTTTTTGGACTAGTTTCAGGTCTTTTGTGTGTTTTTTTTAGATGAAGCTGTACTGGGAATTTAGCTGAAACCTGTCCACACTGGATAATGATACCACCTCGAGCGTATTTGAACAAAGCTAAGCCTTAAACGGCTCAGAGCGAGCTGCTAGACACTGGAGGACTGGATGTTATCGAATTTTAACTGACTATTACTTATTACTGTTAAATAATTACGTCATTATCATCTGCACCAAAATCTACAGTCACGGACTTCTGTTGAATCCTAATAGCGTTATTAGGCGTCATATTTTCCAGACTGCAGGCTTTGAGATGTTTTTTTTGACCCATAAATACATTATAATTATAACATGCTCATTTATTAGTGTATTTATAATAGGTATTATACTCCAGCTATTACGGTAAGATAATCATAAAGAAAGCTGCTGTTTACTTGGAGAATACAAGCATGATCTGGATTAAAGCATTATTCGAATGTCACGTTTTATTCCTTATATATAAAACACACGGTATAGCATCACATTGCTTGATTATTTTCCTATAACAGCCTGTCCCCATGTGTTTTATTCCTCTTATACCACAGCGATTTGAAAATGAATACGATTACAGTTACATTATTAATTACTGAGAAACCGCAAAGCGTAAACTCCTCTGTCCTGATGATGTTGGAAAGCAGAAAAGTTACAGCTTTACCTCTGACTGTTACAAAGCGCTGACCATATAAAGACTACGCTAAGCTAAAAATCTCAATATACATGTGTGAATCGATCAAGCTGGTTTTGATAGGAGTAATAGCGATCTCTGCTACATCATAAGAAAACTACATGTCCATGTTTGTACAGTAATGACCTTATAGTCATGATTCTAATTTCTGAAAATGTGTCTGAATTGTTATAACTACTTTATTTTATAGGATACTTCTCATGAAAATAGTTTGTGTTCCTGAAAATCGGTGATAGATTCGACTATTAATTTTATTTTGTACTTCATTTCACTACGACGTGCGTCAGTGTATACTGTAGTATGTTCTGAAAAATGACAATAACAGTTGAGTCATTTGCCCGAAGAAGATTTTATGATCGTTATGGTAAGTTTGATAATCTCGAGGATTCTTGCTCCAACTGATGCAGATTTTCCAAAATTAGCATGCAATGCCATTTGGACAAAAAGTCAAATTGATATTTTCCCCAGTTAACCGCTCTGGATCGTGCTACTGTGTTGTTTTAAGTATACACGCAGATATCCGAGTGTAATCCAGGACATGTGTAGTATTTCTTTATGTAACAGTTGGAACTGAAATGCTGACTATCTGTGGATTTCCACTACAGATGGCACAGAGCTGCTAAAACAGATTGCTTAGCAAACACGCCGCTGCCTCGTCCAAAAAAATGAGAAACGAGTCTTCATTCATCACGATGATGGAGAGAAATCTCCACCTGAGAGCCGCCTGATTATCGCCCGCTCACATCGGATACACGAAGCCAGAAATCGGCCTGCTGGGACTTCGGCACTCACGTTCAGGACATTCATGGACTCGCTTGAAATGTATAACTGGTTTTCAGACTCCTTAATCAAACAATAAAAGCGTCTCCGTGGGAACGTGTTAATTCTGTCTCTCAGTCTGACGGCGCGTTGAAGATCAAATCAGCAAACACAATTTTGATGAAATGCTTAAATAAACAAGAGTCTCAGTTAAAAATCCATCCAAACACATAATCACGGGTTTGATTCCATTCAGCAGTGATGTTCATTTGCTAGTGTGTGTGTTTGTGTGTATGTGTGTGTGTGTGTGTGTGTGTGTGAGCCATTACCTTCTAATTGCAGGTATTATTCCACTAAATGAGTGGAAAGAGTGTGCATTACCATTTCACCCAACATGAACATTACTGCAGCGTACACACGCTTTTATTCACGTTTGATTCGACTTTGATGTTGCACTTAAAAGAACAGAGTTTTAATTAACTGATTTGGAAACGTCGTGCTTTCTATCCACTCCAATGCAAATGAGTGTTCTTTGCATTTTCTGTTTGCAGCCTTATTTATTTTATTCCTTCAACTAGAACTGGGAAAGAGTTCCTAATTAAAACAAATAAACCTCTCTCTCTCTCTCTCTCTCTCTCTCTCTGTTCACAACCAACTATAAGTTTTAAATACGTACAAGTAATTTCATGGAAATATAACAACATTCTGAGTTAAATACACCATCAACAAATACTGCACCTTGGCCAGTAATCGTTTGTGTTTAAATTTGACGATGGCTGCTTTAAAGTCCAAAGGTTGCCAAAACATAGCGCTCTTGATTCTGGACTGTTTTCATTTTTTCATCTGTTTTCATGTTTTGTCTTATTAACTTCAAGACTGAGGAAAAAAAGAGAGGCTGGTGATTATAGCTGCTATAACGTAAGTGAGAACAGGAACTAACTTGTTTCTGATGTTCCACCACATTAAAGGTAACTATACATGGATAAAACATATGGAATGTCGTTCTTGAACAGTTTGCTGTGGTATAAGAGGAATAAAACACTTGAGGATGTGCTGTGGTAACAGTAACTCCTTCACTCAGTCTATTTTACTATAACTGCACCACACACACACACACACACACACACACACACACACACACACACACACACACACAGTGTTTATTACTCATATTTACAGGATATAGTATGTTGTCAGTGTGTTTCGGTGGTTTGGTGTGACACCTTTAAGTCAGTCTAATAAGAGTAAGTAGAAACGGAAGACAGTTCTTAAAACCCTAGCTCTCTAATTTCAATATTAAACCCTAAATAGGAAATATGTTCCTCAGTTGTGTGAGAAAATACAAAATTATACTTTTGAACACCCCTACAGTGGGACGTACCATTCCTTCAGTGTAGAGGCTGCTATTCAGAAGCACATTTTTTAGATCATCTTTGTTGATAAGTGTTAAATATGATCATGAAGGCTGGGAAACGATTGCCTGGACATTGCAGGAAGCTGAATTCGCTCCTGACCTTTACGGATGTTGGACATCAGAGAGCCCCGTGTCACAGGTGGACATTGTTTTTGAGAAATGTCTCATGCTGAGATGGATGAAGCAGCTCGAGGGTCTTTTTTTTTGTAAAATCCCCTGCACATTTCTGACAGCGCTGTCCTCTTGTGTAACCTTGTTCTCTTATCTGCCCTCCATCAAGGGATTTTTAATGACCCGCGTCAATCCGGAGCACGAAGAGCGCGGCGTGGGTCTGAAGATCAAAAGGCCAGGCTTTACCTGGATCTCCTCGCACTCGCCTTTGTTGTGGGACGAACATTTCAGCAGATATCACGGGCAGATCAAAGACGCTCCCAGCACTCATTTACCGGCCTGTGTGCTCAGTGTCAACGTCATGGCAAGGTGAAGGTTGGAATAAAAACAAAAAAAACCTGCACACACAATATTCGCTTAAAATACAACAAAATATATATAGAATATAACATACTGTATATAACCATAATATATAAAGAGGAACTAAAATAAAAATAAATATATACATAAAATATATTTACAAAAAAAATCTCAAATTTCTTCTTTGAGATTATATTCGACCCATTTCTAGACAGTTTTACTAATATTAATTAATTATTAATTAATTATGAATGAAACTGTCTTTTTGTTTTAATATCTAAAACATATCTAAAATCTGCATGTTTGTAAATTATTATAGAATTCATTTTTAACCCATTTGCATTCATTTTTATGAATAAGTCATCGTTTCAAATCATCATCTTATTCTATGACCTGATATATTTTTTTAACTTTATTTTTAAGTAACACCGACTTGAAAACAAAGCAGTATGAATTTCATTTCATGAGATTAATATTTAAGCAACTTAAACAATATTTATCGCACGAGCAAGAGTGCGGTTCACGGCTGAATCGACGTAGCTAATGGGGTAAGTGACATTTCGGACACAATATGGCCGAATGTTCTGTTCATTTTTGCTCCATTAGTGGAAATTAGATCAGGAAGAAGCTACACTCACTAGCTGGCTAGCTAGCTCCCAATGATTTGTACGTTCTCGTTAAAGACGCTTCCGGTGAAATTGGCTTCCCTTCGTCTTTTCATCTTCATCTGACGAGCTTTCATACCTCATTAATACCTCATTAGCATTGTCCGCTGATGATGTCACTAACTCTGCTGTAGTAACCGTTCTGAAATAGGAAGTGGAAATTTACGGAGCGAACACAGACGAGTGGATCGATACACACCGTGAAACGTCTCGGTGCTGTTATAGGAAATATAAAGACTCTTGGTACGCTGCTCGACCAATCAGATTAGCGGAGCAGAACTAAGTGTTGTAATAATCATATAATTATTTTAGAATAATCTCAAAATTAAATAAATAATAGACATATTAAATAAAATTACCTATATTCAATGTTTTAATTTGCTAAAAGATATGTTTTTGTTAGTGCCTCACTTCATATCACAATCTGAAGTAAATATACAACAGATTATTTTACATTTACAGTGTATTTATAATATATAAGGAATATTATAAGGAACATTAAATACAGTAAAATTAGCATTTACTCCTTTTTTTTTTTTGGCCGTGTTTCATTCAATAGGATCATCTGAAGTACACTTAAAAATTGTGTTAATTAAATATTACTTAATGATTGAGACGTTGAGACTAGAGAGAGAGAGAGAGGGAGAGAGAGAGAGAGAGAGAGTGTGTGTGTTCAGTGTGATGCTCGCTCTGCCATTTTAGTTATATACCATTATAGTGTTTCAGGTGGAATGGACCAACAGTGTACTGGATGAAGCATACAGAAATCTACCATCTCGATTCTCCAGATTTAATCAAATGGTATTGTTTTTTCCTGCAGAGATCAGCACAAGGACACGCTGTGACATCTTCGAATCTGCAGGAATCTTCTGCACAGAGGAAGCCACTTAGCGTCCGGAGGAACACGGCTGTCAATCTGACACTTCCTTAAAAACCCACCACAGGCAGGATTGGAACGTTCTGGACAAAAAGCACGCTGGGATACTTTTTGGATTAAACAACGCCGTGTGTTAGTAGAAGATGTTCAGATATCTGTCTCATCTCTCAAACATAGCGGTCTGGGGAAAATAAAACAGGACACTGTGCTAAACATAGATACGTTTGTTTCTTCTTATGCTAGCAAATTCTTCATCCTGCTCCAGCCATGAAAGAATATCATGTGGTTTGTGTGCTCACCACTCAGGAACTGGATGCTGACTATTCAAAGATGTCATGAAGATCTCTTAAAAAAAGCTTTCGGTTGTTCAGCTAAAGTGCAAAATCACCAGTTAAACATTTCTGAATGAAATAATCAGTTAACAATCTGTGGAAGCAACACATTCGATAGCTGATGCATTTATACCTTCATAATTCTTCAACTAAACCTAGAAAGCAAGCTCAGGTCGCTAGCTAACATTATCTGGCAATCAAGCTACCTAGCTAGCGAAATAACAAGCTAGTGTTAGTGATCAATAGATAGTAGCTTTCTGAGCAACACTAATAAAAACACAATGGTATTTTTTGCTAATACGGTGCAACTAAATAAAAAATATAAAACGCTTAGATGTTGTATTGATCATTGATCAATTAATCGCTGATTGATCGCAGTTGGATATCATCAGAATTGATTGAACAATTATTTACATGTCCGTTAACAGCGTAATCTGTTTATACCACGACGTTGTTGAATTGGGAATTCTGGATTCTGATTGGTCAGAAGGTGTTGATTAATTTTCTCTGACAGTAGTGCAGCTGCAAAACACACGTTTATATTAACGCGCTCGTTATCGTTTCTATAGTAACGGCTCATTCACAGGAACTCGTACAGCAAAACGCTCCACATGAACAGATTAACAAATCATTGATATGGTGAAGTTTTCTGTAAAATCTTAACATTGATGGAAGGAGTCTCCAGTATCAGCGCTTTGTAACAGTCAGAGGTAAAGCTGTAACTTTAAGTTTTCTGATATCTTCAGGACAGAGGAGTTTACGCTTCTTTGCAATTTTTTTCGTAACATGACAAGCTGCGTTTATTTTTGGCTTATTAACTTCAAGAAGGAGAGATGAGAGAAGCTGGTGAGGGAACGACTGCTTGTAGCTGCTGTAACATAAGTGACAACAGGAACCAACTTGTTTCCAAACATTAAATGCAGCTATAATTGGATAAAAATGATATGTTATTCTTTTATGAATAAAAATTGGTAAAAGAGGAATAAAACGCTTAGAGACATGCTGTGATGGGGTGGAACGTCAGCGTGGGAACTGTAACTCTGTTTCTTCACACCAAGCTGGTGTTGATTATTTTTCTAAAACAGCATGACCACAAGTGTTTTATTCCTTACTCTTATGTAACTGTACGTTGTTGCCGAGTGCTGTACATATCTTCTTACTTTATTTGTATTACTGCATTTATTTTTGCTGCTTTTCAGGAAGTAAAACTTTCGCACACTTCCCAAGGTCGAACTCAATCAGTGCTCAGTGCAGAGCGCAATCGCGTTTTATCACAGGATGCAAACACGCTTCACGAACACCCACCATGACCGTCTTCTTTAAAAAGTGTAATGGCAGTCGGAATGACCAATTTCTCTCCCCGTTATTTCCTGAGGGCTGCTCGTGTCCGTGTACACTACATCTTTGTTACGTTGGCTGACAACCTGCCCGACTGAGTCACTCTCAATTTTTCCTTATCTCTCTCCTCTGCGTGTGCTACATTTATCATTAACACACAGCAGGTGGACTGGAGCGCTATCGTAGAAATCAGTAGCTTCTGTACGGTGAGGAGGACGTGCGGCTGTCCCGGAGAGAGAGAGAGAGAGAGAGAGAGAGAGAGAGACAGAGAGAGAAACTCGACGGGGAAGCAGGAGGAGTGATGGAGGTGTCGTCTACGGAGCTGTGTGCTGTGCTTTGATTGAAAACGACACCTTTATAATTCCTTTCGGATAATTGCTAGCAGGCCCGAGCCGTAATAGGACTCTTCATTGGGAAGGAGATGAGACGTTTTGTCCTGACGTGCCTATTGAATGACGGCTAAATTGGCAAGAACCGAGCGGAGAACAGAAGTTCATCCAGTGTGTCACCGAGGGAAATAAGGAAAAGTAATTAGGAGTTAATAAGACCACATCTTGCTCCGAATGAGGACCGCTGTTGAGAATTATGATGTGTTCTGCACAGGTACTTTCTCCTCATGTTTGGAAATGTGACAAAAAGTATGGGCAGTGGTGAAATAAGCGCCAATCATCGTTAACTGTTCAAATTCCCAATTCCCTCTGGCCAATCAGGGCCCAGATTTGTCCCAAGTGGAAGGAACATGGTCAGGCCCTTATTCTTAGGCTAGCTCCTGTCTGTCGCTTGTATGCTGTATGTTTTCCATTTTTAAAACTTTAAGTTAACTGACATTCTGCACTTTACCACACAACTTGGACTATTTTTCACACCCACTCCTATTCTGAGCTAATTTGCGTAATATAGAAATCTATAAAAACATATTTTCAAACTCTTTCTTTGCTATTTATCTGAATCTAGAGAGCCTACAAAACCTTTCAAATGTTACAAACTAAGAGAGGACGTAGCTTGTGACATATGACTGTGATTGCTGTTTGCCCAAACCACATTTTGGGCCAACTTGTCAGAATTGACTGCTAAAAAGGTTGCAACTTTTTATTTTTTACACCAAAAAAAGTAGCTAATGCGTGCTCAAAATGTTGCTAGAAGTCACCAGATGACATCATGAGCTAATTTGCATATTCACTGAATCACTGTGATCATTTGCATATCAAAGCATGTTGCATGAGGAAGAAAGATTTTTTTGAATTGAGTTTTATCAGAATAGAAATTAATACATAACTTTTTTTTTTAATAGAAGAAAGTTGTCTTTGGTCACGGCACCTCAAGCTGATTATTTCCAAAATGTAACCTCTGTTAAGAACAGACAAAACGAAGCAAAGTGGTAGTGAGGAGTCGAGAAACAGACTCGAAGGAAACGGTTACGAATGGAATAACTCCCTTTCATTACTGTACAGATCACCAAAAAGAGAGTTTACGATGAAGAATAAAGGGGTGTAAGGATGGAAAAAATGTTAAACAAGCATCTCCTTAGAGAAAACGTCAAAATATGGTTATCAATGATCATGCGTGTTTTTTAATCTGTTTATTATTAGTGAAGTCCCTGTGAATGAATTAGAATGAATGCATTACTGTCAGGGCTGCTGTTATAGGAAATTAATCAACACCTCCTGACCAATCACAATCCATAATCCAGACGTGTTGTATTATATAATTGTTTAATTAGTTTAAAACGGAGGCACAATTTTCCAAATTATATCAGATTACTGAACTGCATATAAACACTTACCGGATTATTACAGAATTCTGATTATTTAAGTGTTAGTTCGTACACACAGACATGGGAGTTTTAAATATATAAAAATATATATCGTAGGTTGAGCACAGAACCAGGCGGAACTTCGGACTGTAGATTCCTGAATGTCATAGTGGACGTCCCGCTTTAACCAGATTATCTGACTGGCTTTTAAAACGGATTACAGATGCATGTGAGACCTGAGTCCCTGCCGCTGTGCTGCTTCTCCTGGGCTTCAGTCTGGCAGCAAAGTAGAGACAAACACACACACACACACACACACACACACACACACACCACAAACATTCCTTCCACTCAGTGCTCAATGCAGATGAGTTCCTTTAACCAACAGCGAGTCAGTAATTTGCCGGGAAGATAAATGCGAGAGCGGCGTGTGTTTATAAATGAGATCTAGGTCCCGGGTCTCTCGATGCCGCTCTTGTGCCGTTAGCGGTATAAACACTGAAGCGAGGCATTCATTAAGCGCTCAAAACAAGGGCTGAAGGTTAAGTGGGTGCCTGTGTTATCTCACTCATTGAATTTTAATTCTCAGAACAAAATTATAGACCGGCCAATTAAACAAACACTGTGACGGCTCCTGCTTTGGGCTGCTTTAATTTTAATAAAAGACGGCTGTGTGTTGATTTGGCCTGAGTTTGTCTCACCACTAGGGATCATTCGTCATGGCACGTGTGTGTGTGTGTGTGTGTGTGTGCGCGCGCGCGCGTGTGTGTGTGTGTGTGTGTGTGTAGTATTTATTGCCTTTGTGTCAACACTTAATTTTTGTTTCAGACCTCATCTTAAATTTCTACAGCTTTATTTTTCTCCTCTGCCTCCATTTTCTTATTTTTTTTATTTTTTATTTTTTGACAAATGCAATCATGTATACCGTATAGCCGGCTCTATAGGGAACGTGCGTGGGTCGTGTGCTTGAATGCAAAACGTGACCTCCATATGGATTTCTGGTGAAGAGTGTATTTTCTTCCTGTTGAAAGCACGACACTTCTTAGCAATTCTCTACAGAGCTGGCTACCTCCAGGAATCGCCACACAGACTTTGAACATGCTTTGTACTTGATATTACTTTTTTTTTTTTAAACACACTCTTCATGGTTGCCAGATCTGTGGAAGAAATGCAGTTTTTATCCATTTATTATTAGCCTTAGATCATGTAGATCATCTGCCTTACAAATTCCTGTGTATGAGCTGTTACTATAGAAACGATAATGTATTAGAACCAGTCTTCTTCTTCTTTCGGCTTTTCCCTTCAGGGGTCGCCACAGCGAATCATCACTCTCCACCTATCCCTATCTTC
>CM075027.1:892353-922281 GCA_037576675.1 Pangasius sanitwongsei
ATCAACGGTGCTGGCTATGTATTTGGTTTGATTTAATTTTATGTTAATTAGGTTACTAAAACAAACTGTCTGAGTATTTCTATAATTTTTGTTTAGCTCGGGGAACAGACACAGTCTCAATACGGTGGAACCTAAGTGACAACTCATTGCAGCTAGCAGACGGTCGGTTTAGCCTGCTTGTCTGCTCCCTGGCCTTGGCTCTGGATCGTCACCGATTAACTAGGCCTGTTCTGAGACTATGTGCTATGCTGCAAGAACTGAGCGCAGCACCTTCCCGACTGGGATGGACACCGTCCCGCCCTAAAAGGCCAGCCTGCATCCAGCAGACATCCAGCAGTTCAGCGACCATAACCTGCTGTAAGCTACATCGCCACGCCGCATTGGGATTGGGCCAGAGCTTGGAACCTTTTCTGAATGGGAAACCATTAAGAAGGACAAATTGAAGAACCATTTAGGATTCTAGATGGAACACTGTTTGATAGGAGGATAGACAGATTGTGAAACACTGTTGTATGGTTCAATGTAGAACCTTTGAAGGTTTTCTACTTTTCTATTTTCTAAGAGTGCAGTTAAAGGTAAACCCTCTGTTGTAGGGTTCCTCCCATCTTTATGGGTTCTCAAGAAGGACACATGGAAGTTCTAACTGTTTTAGTTCGTTTTCCAACTGGAATGCTCATACGCTCTTAGAAAAAAAAAAAGATCCATAAACATTCTTTAGATGTTTTTTAAAGAGGTTCTGCCTGGAATCTTTTCTGAAGGTCAGCCATGAAGGACAAACTGAAGAACCTTTTAAAGTGATAAATGGAACCTTTTTAGACTTAGTGTACATCTTGTTTTGCAGTGTTAGAACCTGGACCTGAAATAGACTTAACTAGGATTTTATCATGAAGCTACACAAAATAATCCCTGACAATATAATAAAAAGTGTGTGGAAAATCAATATAGCTTGCAAAAGAAGTGCTTTACAATTAAAAATATTACAAATATTTACATTTATTTATAGCGTGCTAATGAAGAATTACATCATGAGCACATTTTTTCAGTAGTCGAGTTTATGGCCCTGAGTTTATTGCTCTATTTCGCTCCCTAGTGAAACAGAGACTCACACATTTCTCCTATCTTTCAATTCAATTACAGTCCATAAGATTTTATGTCCATAAGTTTTATGTTTTTTTTATTTAAAACATGGATCAGATTAGAAACTTTACCGCACTGGTCCCAGGCTGAGGGCCGTAAGTTTGACGCCCCTGATATACACAGATAGATAGATTCTACATAGAAACTTTAAAAACGTTCCTCCATTGCAGAGTGAATGAACAGTATATCAGTCATAGATGTAACACAAGTATATTACATAAGATCAACTGATGTAGTCAATCATGTCCCCTGTTTTTGGCTGTATATGGGTGCCAAAACTTCTGTCAGCCAGTCCTCATTGTTACACATATCTGCAGCAGTAAATAAGCACTGAAATGCAAATCAAGCTTGAAGAAAATGTATATCACTGCTGCTGTGATTCTCTCTCTCACACACACACACACACACACACACACCTCTTACTATCCTTGTGTTGACTTTCCACTGACATAATTATTAATGAAGCTAATTAACACTACTGTTAAATATAATCCTAACCTTAACCTCGGAAACCAAAACGAAACCTTTTGGCTCTTTTAGATGTTTTTTTAAATCAGTGGAAAGTCCCCACAAGTTCAGAATGGTCAGATATTCCTGTCCCTGTGGGGACGTTTGGTCCTCACTGAGATACAAAAACATGGCCTCAAACACACCCACACACACACACACACAACTTTCTATTAGCATGCAGATTGGCAAACACTGTGCCACGCTCTACTTTAATCATGTTCTCCATTTTTTCCCAGTTTTTTTTTTTTTTTTAAACCCCAGTACCCCCGTGCCAGAGCCCGGTGCTTTCCAGCGCACTGTGAGCTAATGACCCTTCTTGTGTTTCTCAAAGCATAAGCTCTGTCTCTCTGACTTCAGTACACTCCACCTCTTTGTGCTCCTGTACATGTGGGAATCAAACGTTTCAAGCTTGTAATAATTGGCCTGCTAATATATATATATATATATATATATATATATGTATATATATTTATATATTCCTGTATTTGAATGCAGAGCGCTGAGCCGCTGACGTGCACTTTGTAGCCTGAGGAATGGCTGCTGTGATTGAGATCAGCCTCTCGGAATAAAAAAGGCTCTTATGTATGTGTGTGTGTGTGTGTGTGTGTGTGTGTCTCCTTATCCCTGCCATACTTCGCTCGTGTGTGTGTTAGCGATACCAACACACAGATGAAATCTTATTTATACCACAGCGCTGCAGAATTCTCAATTCTGATTGGTGCGAAGTTGTTGATTGCTTTCCTATAACCGCATACATGGCTATAACGTACTTCCAGCAATTATATTACGTTCTAACACATAATATAATATCGCTTCATAATACTAATATCGTTTCTATAGTAACAGCTCACTCACAGGGACGTGTACAGCGGACGCTCCACGTGAACGGATTAAAAAAATAAATAAATAAAAATCGCTGATATAGTGAAGTTTTCTATAAGGACACGTTTATTTAACATTTACGGAAGGAGTCTCCAGTGTTTTTTATTGTATATAGACACTGTATATAGACAAAAATTAAATAAGGAATATTTTACTCTATCATGCAAATCATAAATCTATCATACTGTCGTACGTCACCAAAATATTTAACTCATAACTCATCCTTCTGAGAGAGAAGTTAATTAAAGTAGCCAACTTGAATTAAAAGATTTATTAAGGTTATTAATTAAAAACCCACGATTTCATGACATACAGCAGAAGCAGATGTTTGATTCACTTATTGATTATACTTTTGTATTCTGTCTAAACTGTGATGGAGCAATAAAATCTGTGTGTAAACTAAAATCTAGAGTATCGTTTGTGCTCAGTTTGAGCTCGAGATGTACTCCAAAAAAAAAAAAAAAAAAAAAAAACCTATAATAATGCAATCCAAAAAAACTTGCAGAATAAACCTGAATAAAAATCTGAGAAAGGGTTTTGTTTAAGGATTCACTTGACTGTTTCTGATTTTCTACATTTCTCTGTAGAACCTTTAAGCGTTCCCTCCATTAGAACAAACTGAAGAACCAATTTTTTTGTTCGAATTTTTTTGTAGAATTTATTCTTCTTTATAATCAGGACTCTGCATTTGTTTTGCTGCATCACTGAGCAGCGGTTCTTCCTAATGTGCTCGAGCAACTTGTTCTTGTTGTTTATGTTTATGTTTATCATCTACAGTTCTGTAAAAAACACCCTAAAAAAAATCCACATAATTTCATTTGTGTTCCAGCGTTTGGCTGATTTTAGCTCCTGAACTGAAACCAAACGTCATGCGGTGCCCTTCACTTTGAGGGGAAAAGCGACGTTGGAAACAAAAGTATTTATCTCTGGAGCTCTAATTAATTTCGGAGTTTAAACAAAAGCAGGCTTTCTCTGGAATCAGCTGATCCACAGAGTTGACGGAAATGCTGTTTGACTTTCCCGGTTAACAATGTTCCAGAGGATTAGCGCTGTCGAGCAGTTTGGCAAGCGCCACTGACATTTTCATTTTTGCATTTAGTTCGGGCTGTTCTCGTCCCCCAGATGCCTTTATCTCTCAACATCCTCGGCACAAGCCCTCAAATCACGCAGTTACATGATGTCGGGGCTTTGTTTGTGACGGGGAACTCGACGGACGGGCTCAATTGGGTTCTAAATTTGGCTCCGAGGGCGACGGTGGAGTGAAAATGAGACGTGTGCAGGATTTAATGTCCAACAAAACCGTGGATTTGCATCGTGACTCTACGGATTGAGTCCAGACATAGCAACTGATGTACATTTATACAGCTGCAGTGTGTTTACTGCGCTCTGTGTGCATGTATCTGTAGTCTGGCTCTGTTTGAAGAGTTAAGTGCAAAAGTTTGTACCCCCTTACTTTCACATTTAGTGGATCTTCCTTCGTTATCAGGTGTAACAAAAATGTATTTTTATAGAACTTTTTCACATCTTTTGGTGTTTGGTTTGTATTTGGAGGAATCTCCTTCACATTTTTCCTCCATTTGTCTTTTACCCCCGTTTCCTCCGTTTCTGATTGATTGGTGGTCACTGCTGGTAAAAAGCCACTTTAGACACTCATATATCTTTTTAAAAACAGTTTCTTTCTCTCCTTTTTCATTGTCTTTCTCGTTTTCTCTTTAGGGTGGATGAGAACCTTCTTTCTGATTCCCACTCACTCTTGTTTGAGTCTTTTTGAAATGTTCATGTCTTAAAGACAAAGCGTCCATGTGTTCACGTTATGAGATACCCTAACGAGCATCCTTCTCTCTTTTTTCATTTAGCTTATTCATTAATGATATATTTCTATATTTTCTCTTTTTTTTCTATTCTATTTGCAAAGCAGTTTTGAATTAATTGTCTTGTTTATGAAATGTGCTATATAATGTGCTGTAACTTTTCTAACATCTTCAGGACAGAGGAGTTTGTGCTTTGCAGTTTTTCAGTAACATGACAAACTGCGTGCTTCGGTCTTATTAATGTCGAGAGAGAGAGAGAGAGAGAGAGAGAGAGAGAGAGAGAGAGAGAGAGAGAGAGGCTGGTGAGGGAACGGCATCGTGTGATGACGAAGCACATCATACTGTTTATAAATGGATAAAATGTATGACGTTTCATTCTTCAATAAATAAAGATTTGTAATTGTTGGCAAATTGCTGTGGTGTAGGGGGAATAAAAGGTGGGGACGTGCTGTAAGAGGAAAATAATCAACTTCAGTATTATAATAGTAACTCTGCTACATCACACCATCCTGTTACTCAGTATTTTACTATAACAGCATAACATACAGTGCTTTATTACTTACATAACATAAGAATCCTAGTTTATTCAGGACGACATCCCATCATCTTAAAAAAAACAGGTTTTTTGTGCACACCGGAATGGTGTCATGGGTCCACATGCCCAAGTTTATTTACAAAGTGAGCCGTCAAATCCACATCACAATACAAATAGCGAGGTTGTTATACAGGCAGAGGTCAATAATCACTGACAGCTCAGCAAACATGAAGAAAGAGAATTTCTAAGGAGCGAAAGTAAACAAAGGAAAGCAAACAGTAATCAAACACGGCTCAGACTTTCACAGAACAAATACAGCAAGATTTCAGAAAGTGTGTAAGCAAACACATGAGTCTTTAAATAATCTCTGTAAATCAGGTGCAGGTGTGAGCGATCGAGCCGGAGTTCAGCGTCCTAACACAGGTGACGCTGCCCTCTGGTGGACTGGAGGCGATGCTGCAGGTGTGGATTAGACACAGTTACAATACACAGTACGTACAAAACACTTCAGTCTGTTAAAACATTTAGGATTTGAAAATATTTTTCAGGAATTGTGAAAAAAAAAATCATTTCTGTATCACTAGTTTACACACAATCTCTGTTCAGATTGTAAACAGCATCTCCCCAAGTGTTTTGTTCCTCTTATACCACAGCAATTTACCATTACAAGGTTTTATTTTAAGGAACATCATACTTTTTATCTGTATACAGTTAAACTTAAGGTTTGTAAAACAGGTTCCTGTTGTCACTTACGTTATAGCAGCTATAAACAGTCGTTCCCTCACCAGCCTCTCTTTATTTTCTCTTCAAGTTAATAAGACAAAAAAAAAGGCTTGTCATGTTACCGAGAAACCGCAAGGAAGCGTAAACTCCTCTGTCCTGAAGATGACAGAAAACCTAAAGCTACAGCTTTACCTCTGACTGTTACAAAGCGCTGACACTGGAGACTCCTTCCATCCATGTTACATAAACATCTCTTTACAGAACGATTACACACAATTTTAATCCATTTATGTGAAGCGTCAGCTGTGAATGAGCTGTCACTACAGAAGCGATAACATATTAGAATGAGCGCATTAATATAAACCTGTTATAAAAATGAGCAATCAACACCTTCTGGCCAATCAGAATCCAGAATTTAACAGCGCCCTCATGTAATACTGTGTGAATTATGGAGCATCGTTTAGACAAATCAAAGCTCAAGAATTCTGTATTGAAGCAAAGTAAAAAAAAAAAAAAAAAGCTGCACATTTTTTATTACCAAAAAAACACCAGAATGAGATGAAAGGTCACAAAAGCACCTGGATCTAAAACCTGTTCCCCTCTCAGACCCGGTTCTCCCGAGACAAGGTTATGTGTTGGTGTGTGTGATTGGTGTCCACGCTCGTGCCGTAACACCATCTTGCCCCGGCTGGCGTGAACGTCCGGGGTTCAGAGGTGGTGTTCACGGGGGAGGTGTGTAGCGCCACTTGGCCTTGGCCACAGCTTCTTCTGTCACTGGTAATTAAATGTAGGCGACGTGATTGGCCTGTTCCAGACCCGCCGGCAGCAACCTTATTGCTGAAGGGACGGAGAGAGCATCAGTCCATCTGGCTGCACCGAAGAGGAAAAACACCACCTGAAATCAGGATGGAGAGACGAACGATCCATATGAATGCGGAATGATTGACATTTCGATCTCGCCGATATTAACTGACCCCCGGAAGCTCCGCCCCCTTCCTCCATCTCACATTAGTAACAGACTTGATTTTCCTGCTTGTAAGATGCGCTGATGCAGCGTTCGCTCTCTCTCTATCACGTGTAAATGCAGAATGTTTAAAATTCATTAATATGAATTAAAATCTGTCAGTGTTCCACCTAACCAAGGTCAAGCATTTGAAAAAAAAAAAAAAGATCAAATAGGTCTGAGACGAAGTTTCAAATCTAACACAAATCATTTTAATAGCAATGATAATTAGTAAAGTGATTTCGCTGTCCAGAGCAGACGTGTTTACGCAGCACAGTAGAAACTGGAGTGAGCGTATATTCGGGGTTTTACGGTAACCAGTAGGCACTCGTCTGTTTTAGTTAAGATGTAGACAATAAAATATAGTTTACATGCACATTTTCTTTCTTGCTATTCTAAGAAAAAGTACAGCAATTAAAAAGAAAGTGTGCATGCAGACTTTTCTAATGTATATCATATCATATCTTAATTAAAACAGAGAAGCACCATTTTTATTTTAGTCTTTCTAGCCTAGACTAAATATCTAAAATGTTCCCCCATATTATTATTATTATTATTATTATTATTATTATTATTATTATTATTATTATTTAATGTATGTCTAGAGTGTCATTAGGTACCTTGAAAGGTGTAAATAAAATGTTAATATTATTATCATAAACAAAAAGTAGAAGCACTAGCATAAGCTAGTCCAATAAAACAAGCCGCTAGCAATGAGTTAAATAGCTAATGTTAGCATAATGATAAGCGCCTTGGGTTTCAGAATGCTAGCTCATTAGCTAGCTAAAGTTACTGCAAATACGTACGTGTATTGTGTCTGCGTTTTTTTTTTTTTTTGCTGTTTGTTTCACAATAAATACTCTACTGTGTTCCTGTGTGCAGACAGGAAGCAGGTTGAAAGCCAGTTATTTGAAAACGATCAGCCATCAAACGTACAGAAAGGCAAACATTTTGAAAAGCGGCGGACGGGAGGAAAGAGACGAGCGGCGGATGTGAAGCACGTCGTGTCAGGAGTCTCTTCCCCCAGGTGTCTATTAATAATTGCCTCAGATAATAAGGTTTCAATCATTTATGTTCCATTTAGGTGTTCTAATTAGCATTCGAGGCAGAGAGCGAGGTAGAAAAGAGATGAGGAGTGAGAGATGGAGAGCAGGTGAAAGAAGAGAAGAGGGGGAGAGAGTGAAGGAGGGAGAAAGAGTGATGAGGAGAGAGAGAGAGAGAGAGAGAGAGAAAGATGAGCAGCACAGATAGTAAGGGAAAGGTGAGATGAAAATGAACAGAGAGAGGCAGATAGATAAGAAACAGAGAGAGAGAGAGAGAGATGTAGATGAGATAGAGGTAAAGCGATAATGGAAAAGAGACAGAATGAAGGAAAGAGCAGCGACATGGAGACAGAACACATAGATGAGAATAGGTAGTGATGATAAAGGCAGAGAAAAAGATATAGAGATAAAAAGGAGAGAGCGGGATAAATTGAAAAAGAGAGATAAGGAAAGAGAGGTGGAGGACCACATGAGTGAGAGATATAGATGGAGACTGAGATGTGATGAGTGAGAAAGACACTTATAGAGAGAGAGAAAGAGAGAGATAATGGGAGAGGGGATAAAAGGGAGGGAAAGTGAGAGATAGAGTGAGAGGTAGATAAACAGAACAAGGAAGAGAGAGATAGAACAGGAAGGGAGGACGATTAAAGAGAATGAGATAAAGGGAGAGAAATAAGAAATGGAAATAAACAGAAAGGGAGTGAGAAAGGGAGATAGTGATAATGGGTAGAGAGAAAAAGAGAAATAGAGAAAAAAGAGTGATATGAACAGAGAGAAAGTAACAGAGACATCAGAAATAGTGACAAGTGAGTTAGATAAGAGAGAGAGAGAGTGATAGAGTAAGTGGGAAAAAGAGAGAGGGAACGTAAAAGACTGATAGAGAGCAATACAGTGATAGAGAGAGTGATAGAGGAACAGAGAGAGAGACAGAGTAAAAGAGTGATAGAGAGTAATGAGTAATTGAACACACTTTCATTCTGCTGTGGAAATATTTATAGAGTCTATATTTTTGTTTAGATGCTGCTTACTGCCTCTCATCAGTCACGTCCTCGTCTTCTCATTTCTCAGCCTACACTCTTTTACCATCCCTCGCTTTCTGATCCCTCCATCCCACATCTCTACACAGCTGCTTTATACACACCAATTAACCTCGAGAACACACACACACACAGTGTAATGTGCTTTAGAGGCACCACTCTGTACAGGGTTTCCACTCAGTGAAGTCTCGCTAAGTCAGCTCAGTTGATCTTCTCTTCAGGTTTGAGTAGGATAGAGAGAAGTCTAATTATCTTCAGCATCATATGGAAATATGTAACTTAAAAAGAAGAACATTTATATGAATTTTTCAGACTTATCACTGATGAAGTCAGTTTTACATTATTAATTTACTCTGTAAATCTGCCTTGGAAATCTCTAGATTTGTGCTGTAAAGCTGTGCAGTAAATCTGTAAATCTGCCTTGGAAATCTGTACTGTAAATCTAGATTTGTACTGTAAAGCTGTACAGTAAATCTGTAAATCTATTCTGTAAATCTGTGCAGTAAATCTGCATTGGAAATCTGTACAGTAAATCTGTGGATTTGTGCTGTAAAGCTGTACAGTAAATCTGCCTTGGACTTTAAATCTAGATCTGTACTGTAAAGCTGTAAATCTGTACTGTAAATCTGTGGATTTGTGCTGTAAAGATGCACTGTAAATCTGTACTGTAAACCTGGAGTATAAATATGTAAATCAGTACTGTTGACCTGTTAAACAATCTCTGCAGTAAATTTGCACATCTGAACTTTACATCTGTCTGTTAATGAAGTGAAGTGAAGTGAAGTGTGGCCAAGTATGGTGACCAGACTCGGAATTTGTGCTCTGCATTTAACCCATCCAAGTGCACACACACAGTAGTGAACACACACACGGAGCAGTGGGCAGCCATTTTAGCTGCGGCACCCGGGGAGCAGTTGGGGGATCGGTGCCTTGCTCAAGCGTCTCACCTCAGTCGTGGTATTGAGGGTGGAGGAGAGCGCTGGTCATTCACTCCCCCCACCTACAATCCCTGCCGGACCCGAGACGCGAACCCACGACCTTCGGGTTCACCTTCGGGTTACAAGTCTGACTCTCGGACCATTAGGCCACGACTGCCCCCTGTAGAATGTAAGTAAAATGTAAGTAAAATGTAAGTACTTAAATGTTGCTTGTTCCTATCTAACTAAACTTCTAGCATCTTTTTAATCTTACATTTTTAAATTAAAATCTAAACACAATTTTGGCCATCTGAAATATTATTGGTTAATTTATACCTCCTCAAACTGACAGTTTTCACAGATCCTAATAACTCTGTTTCTGTTTAGCATGTTTGCTAGTTTGACTCTGAGCGTTTGTGCTCTTTGATAACTCCACCCCTGGGGTGTTCTGACACTTGTGTTTATGATCCTCTGCTACTAATAGCTGTTAGCATAAATGATAAATGATTAGTGTGTAACTTAATTATTAAAGCGAATGCTAATGGTCTGATGAGTGTTTTGCGTTCTGCAGTTCTGCGGTGGAAATATTTATACAGTCATAGACTGCTTACTGCCTCCTGTCAGTCACATCCATGTCTACTCATTCCTCCACCTCAGCCTCAGCAGATGGATGGATAGATGGATGGATGAGGATGATGGATGGTTGGATAGATGGCTGGATTGTTGGATTGATGGAAAGATGGCTTGAGTAATTGATAGATGATGTAAGGATGAGATAGATGGCAGCAATTATGAATACACTGAAAGATAAATGGAAGTTTGAGATAGATAGAGAGAGTGATGTATGAGTCAATAGATTAATGGATGGGATAGATGGTTAGATAGACAGTTGGATATATGGATCAGACCTGGAAGAGATACATGGATTGATGGATGAACAGATAACTGGATAGATGGAGGGATAGAAGGATGGATGGATGGGATATGGATGAGATAGGTGCACTAATAAATGGATAGATGACTAGAGTGTTTGATGCATGGATGTACAGATGAAGTAGATGGCTTAGTGAATGGAGGGACGGATGGACAGATGGATGGATGTATGGAAGGATGGGTGAGGTCGATGACTCAATAGATGGAACAAAGGATGCATAGATAGATAGATAGATAGATAGATAGATAGAAAGATAGATAGAGAAAATAACAAATCAGGAATTTCAGACAGGTGGAGGAGAAAGAAAAAGATATCCTTAAAGATTGAGAACAACAGAGAAGCCAAGAGACAGATGAAGGCGAGATGCGATGGAGAGATAAACAGGCAGAGAAAGATGAATAGAAGGAGCTGGACGAGGTTTTACGGGAGCGTCATGGACTGACTTTGGAGTATTGAAGTATTGAAGAGTTCTGGATGCGGATCGAAGCTCCAGTATATCCACCTCTATAAATCAGTGTTGGATGTCCTCCCTCCTGTGAGAACGAGGACACCTCGTCTATTATTTATGGCCTCTTAGCAAGCACGCGAGACACACTGTCACCAAAAATCCATTTACATCCTGATGTATGTGGAGAAACAGCTTGTGATGACAGCAATTTCAGGAGGGAAATTACCCCACACAGCCGAGAGAGGACACTGCCGGATTGAGCCGGCGCGCCGCATCCTGATTGACAGCTCGCCTGAACACACAGCAGCATCGGAAATAAAGGAATAATCGTGGAGACGGGGTTTGGAGAAGCGCAAAGACATCTCGAGGAAGCTTTTTTTCCGGAGCGCAGATTGCGAGATCGAGAGTGAGGCGTTCCGTAAAGGAACGTTTAGATTGAAGTGGACTATAGACCTTATAGCACTTGTTTAGTTGTCATTTCCTCCACCATTTGCAGAAACGGTTTAATTTCTTGCGTGTGAAGCCGTGTCGAGTGTACACGCCAGCAGGAGATCGACGTCGGGAGGAACAAGGGCCCTTGACACTCTGTGCTACCAAGGTTAAGTGTTCCAATCACAGAATTATTCCCATAAGTAGGACACAAAAGTATTGTTTCATGAGCAAAAGAGCATGAAAAAAAAGTTTTTTTTTTGCTTTTCTCCATCTGCAGCTGTTGGCCGCTGTTCAGCATTCAAGAGGGATTGAGGGGCGGCTCTGCATCAAGAGCCATAAATATGCATGAGCATCTATTCGGCTGCTGCTGATGATAATAAGCCATAAACAAAATGCATTTTCTTACCAACGCAAATAAGTACACCCAAATTAATTTCCAAATAGCTCATCTGACCTTCTCCCAGAGCTTTCCTTTGTCCTCCATCCAGAGGGAGTGAGAGATCTTTTTCTCCACATTCGTCGCTCTTGGTATTCATGCCGTGATGGCATCATTACAGCCTGCTCACTTCACCATAATAACTCCTTAAATGACGGGGCTTTTTAGATCTCAATCTCTCTCCGAGATCTTTCTCTTTTTCTTCTTTAAGCCATGTGTTATATTTTTGGACTTTCTTATTCAGGAGGTGAACTGACTCAGATAAGTGATGCAAATATAATGTGGATAACGATCTGAAATTATAGAGTCAGGAAAGCTGAAATGACTTCCTTGGCGTTTTTATGAGAGCTGATATCGGGAGAAACAGTGACGATGCTATTACTATTGTTATTTAGATCATTATTATTACACACAATTTTTCACATTTTTGTGAAAAATTGTGTGTAATACCGATTCTGATCTTGAGCTTAAGCGCATGTATCTTGCGTGATTTCGGATCGAGTGAGGAGCAGCGTTAAGTCCAGCGCCACCGTCTGACTGTTTAATGTCATGCTGAAATATATGTTCTGTCTGTAAATACACTCACACACACTGTAGAACGTCATTCAAGACCAAAATTAAACACAAATACGACACTATTAATGAATTAATAAAGATCACTTTAAAGTCCACAAAAACCTTTGGACATTGCTTGCAAGGAGTGAATTTTGCAAGGAGAGAAAGAATACAATTGTGAATGAAATTAAAGTTTCTCTGTAAGTGTAGCAGATTTTGACATTATTTTATTAATTCAACAAATCAAAATTAAAAGTGTGTTCATATTGCTTACATTTAGCATCTCTTGACTTCATTAAGTTGTGCGTGATATATACAGGATGTGCTGGATCAAGTGCTATTCTATGTGCTGCTGAATAATGAGTGTGGAAGCCATTTTGTTCAATTAAACCAGTGATTAATGTGAGAATTACAGCGAGCTCTGTTCATGCAGTGATATATTGCTGATATACGAGACTCCTGTTAGATTTATTTCTTCACTCGCATCTTCTCACTCAGACATCATCATATTAGTGTTTTTATTCTTCAGAGTGGAGGAAAAATGAAAAATGCTTCTACTTAAGAAATATCGGAGGTGTGAACTACACGCAGGTGATTTTAATAATCTGAATGTAGAACCCAGAAAATCCACTGGAGCAGCTGCGTAACCCGACTCTGAATACCAGGAACTTTCCTCACGTAAACACAGACACAACTTTTAAACTGCAACTCGGAATAAAGTGTTTTATTCCTTCATTAAGTGGATCAATGTATAAAATAATTCACGTTCAGATCTCCTAGGCAGCACCATGATGTCTCACTTTTAAACTCTAAACTCTTTTAAGCTTTTGATCCGAGGCGCCACTGAAACATTTGTAAACCCAAACAAACGTTTATTGTGAGAAGGCCCTGAAACGACATCCGCTTTGATCACATGACACACTTTATGCCATGTTTCTTCAATAAAGACCTGCAGCTTCTCTCCTGAACGAGTCGTCAGAATGTAAATTCTCTCCGACGTGTTGCGTTTTGCTCATGTGGAGGTTGACACTGTTTTTACCTTTTTTGGGGATTTGGGAAACGAAATATTGCAGCATTCCCAAAGGGAAATGTCTTCCTTACGTCTTCTCTTCCGTCTCTGTCGCTGCTCCCTTGAGCCAAACCCTCCTGCTCGTGTGCTGAAATAAAAAGGGGGCATTTTTATTTTAAAAAGCAGAACATTCACAGACATTTGAATCCAAACTGAAGAATAACTGAGCTGATGTCCAACAACACGGAGGAAAAGCTCAAGACGTTTCAGTCGATTTAGGAATGCTCGTTTTCCTGAATTACGTTTCTTAATGCTTTTAATAGCTGAGTGTTTAATTCACGTCTATTTCCAGCTGCACACAATCACAGCGTCAACGTGATCTCAAAATACTGACGCGCTGATTACGGATAATGACAGAGTGACAGAAATACGGCATTGTGGAGTGAAACGGAGTGAACACGTGATTGAAGACGTCTCGCTCTCTGATGAAGTCACTCTCCTGACCTGAGCTTCAGCATTCACAGCAATTCTACTGAAATTAAATAAAGATGTGATCACTAGCCCCGCCCCTCTGTATAACCTCCACCAGTTAGTTCACTCTTTTTATTTCTTCAGGTTTGTTTTTGTTTGTTTGTTTGTTTCTTTCTTTCTTTCTTTCTTTCTTTCTTATGAAAGCCCCTTTACTACTCTACTCCTTTTAAATTTATTTTTTCTTCCTTTTTGATTTTGTCTTTCTTTTCTCAAATTGTTTCTTCTTTCTTTCTTTCTTTCTTTCTTGTATGTTTCTTTCTTTCAAAAAAACCCTTTCTACTTTTTAAATTCCTTTTTCTTCTTCCTTCTTTTCTCCCTTTTCTATTTTCTTCTCTTTAATTCTTTTCTCTTCCATGTTATATTTCTTTCTTTCTTTCTTTCTTTCTTTCTTTCTTTCTTTCTTTCTTTCTTTCTTCTCCATGTATGCTTCTTTCTTTCTTTTTCTGTCTTTCTTTCCCGAAAGATATTCCACATGTGCCACAGATTATTTTGGTCATGTAGACTGTGACAAAAAAAAAAAAAAAGATTTTTTTTTCTAGAATAAAAATCTGCATTTAACTCCTTAGGGTGCCGATACTTTTGTTGGAAACAAAGACAGTAGGTAGTGATGTACAGTTTAGCGCTGCACTACGGCTGGCGTGGTGAATAAAACAGAATGAAAGCGTCAGTGTGGCTGTAAATGTGTAAATCTGAAGTGTGTTGTTGTGTTTAAAGCCTCAGCGCTGCTGCGTTTGTGTAGAAAATCCGCTCGACGTTTAGAGACTCTATAGCTTCTGATCATTAGAATATTATTTGGATTTAACTTCAAATGAGCAATTAGCATTTCACAAAGTGTTGACCTTTTCCTTCGGGTGGAAAGCAGACGCTGGAATAATTGAAAATGTAAATGCTCGGGAATATTCATTTGATCTGCTTGGTTAACTCGCCTTGTGTTGCCTTGTGTTGTTTTATCTTCTCTCAGTGCTGTTTCTAAGGCCGGAGTGTACAAGGTCAAAGGTCAACTAGCAAAGTATGAAAATGTTGAATGGCACAAAGAATTTTTTTTTAGTCTGTTTTAGTGCTTAAACTTAAATAAAGAATTACATTTTAAAACTGTTTTAAAAGCTGCTAATTTATATCCATTTTTATTTTAAATTTTAATTTATATCAATTTTTCTTGTATCATTTTTTTCCCCAAAATATCAATATTATAGCGTCTTCTGGCGCGTAACACGGCTCAGGACTCAAATCCTGTCACATTATGCAAATCAGCCCTTCAGTGTGACTCCGCCCCCTCATCACGCTGGCCGTTACTGTTACCACCCTGAAGTTGATTATTTTTCTATAACATCATGTGATTTATTGTTTTATTATTTCTTATATCACAGCAATTTAGCAATGATTACAATTAAATCATAGCATGTCATACTTTTTATCCGTTTATAGTTACATTCAATGTTCATGAAATAAGTTACTCGCTTACATTATAGCAGCTATAAACCGTCGTTCCCTCAACGGTCTCTCTGTTTTCTCTCTCTTGAAGTTAACAAGACAAAATATACAGTTTTACCAAGAAACCACAAAGCAGCGTAAACTCCTCTGTCCTGAAGCTGTCGGAAAACTTAAAGTTACAGCTTCACCTCTGACTGGCACTGGAGACTCCTTCCATACATAAACACATTCCATGTTACATAAACACATTTCTTTATGCAAAAAAAAAAAAGAAACCACTGTATCAATATTTTTTTCTTTTTTTTATCCGTGTATGTGGAGCATCTGCTGTACAAGTCCCTGTGCATGAACTGTTACTATAGAAATGAAGAAACTGGTGGCTCCGCCCCTTTTGCTACGTAGCGCGGGTGCTCACGCTTTATTTTTTCGGTGGTTGAAGAACTTCTTTGCATTGTGTTTTTTCTTTCTTTGAATGTACATGCATTTTGTCCATCAAATGTATTTGAACTGTATCGAAGAACACGTTATTATCGTTAAACATTCTTCTTAAGATGATACGTGATCTTGGGTTAAGGCGAGTTCGGTGCCGATTGGTCCACAGGTCCGATCTCAGTCTGTCCGTTCAGGCTTTTATATTCTCGCACCAGCTCTCGTTCACGGCTCAGATTAACGCTGCTGCTCGACTTTATTTATTTATTTACTTATTTATTTTCTAAATTGATAGCTTTTTCAGGCATTCCTTTTTTGTCCCTTTTCAAAAGTCCAATTACGGCTCGACAAAGCAATCCATCATCGAAATGAAGTCGACTGCGGAGGAAAATTAAATGTGTCAATTCAAATTAAGAGCGTTTGCCGTCTGAAAGAGGGACAGCGGTGACGAAGCTCGCTGATGAGTTTACTTAATGCCCGGAGAGCGTTTAACACACAGGCAGGTTAGAGCCTAATTGGAAAACGTCAATGCCGAGGAAAAGATTTGTGTACAATAGGTAAGGCGATGAAAGTAAAAGCTGAACTGAAAAATCTGTTGGATCTTCACCGTTAGTGTGTTCAGAATCTAATTACCAGTCATTAACGTTTGTGCATCTTGTGTATATTTTTAGTCCCGAGTTCAAGGCTAGTTTATCGGCAGCTCGTAAACACCTTATCAGTCACGTGCGTTGCTGGAACTAATAACTCTCACGTTTCCTGGCCACGGTCACAGAAGAAAATGCAACAGAAGTAATGTGAACTTTTCTGATGACTTTGAAGGAACTCGCTGAGAAAATTGCGGGCGAGAGCGATTGTCATAACCCGGCCCGCTGTCGTTTAGCACCTGATTCCTTTCGCCATATTTCATCGAAAGCGCCTTAATGAATTCCTTTACCTTTGATTAGGGGTCATTTGTCTGATTACGGTATGATTGGCGCGCTGATTAAATTTGAGGGCAGGCCGCGAGGAACGCTGGGGAAATGATAAATCTAACCTGCAGTTGGGTCATGACACCATGAACGATTTGACGAGACTTATTTTAGCGCTCGAGCCTGGCCATCTGATTTAAACCTGAGATTGCGCTAATTGGTATTCATGGCTCCCTTATGTCTCTACAACATGTAATAATGATCTGACAGTCACGGGGGAAATAATTCGGGACACAAGTCCTCGCGTTTGCTCTGTTTGTCTAACAGATTCATTTAAACTCATATAGTCATATTTTACATTAATAACCATATTTGAATAGTAAAATAACAGTTTTAGTCTTTTTTTTTCTCAAGTATGTCATCAAAACTTGAAAACATTCCTCATTAGTAATGCATAAATTATTTATTTTGTACTCTAATGCTCATTACAAACATTTATTTATTTATTTTTTATTCCCTCACGTGATGGCCCGTTGAACCAAGATGCTAAAATTAGTCTTGATCAAAGACCTCTTTTTAAGTCATTTATTAATTATTCCTGTTGTGTGTGTGGAGTTTGCGTGTTTCCCCCTGTGCTTTAGGAGTTTCCTCCAGGCACTCCGGTTTCCTCCCCAAGTCCAGAGAGATGTGTTGTAGGCTGAATTCCAAATTGTCCGTAGCGTGTGAATGTGTGTGTGATTGTGCCTTGCAATTGGTTGGCACCTCGTCCAGAGTTTAGCCCACCGTGTGCCCTGAGTCTCCTGGGATGAGCTCCGGGCTTCCCGTGACCCTGTGCAGGAAAAGCAGTATAGAGGATGGATGGATTTCTGGTTGTGGTTAGCATGACACACACACACACACACACACACACACACACACACATACGCATGTATAACTATATATATATATACATATAGTCCTCTGCTCCGTTAGGTTCTGATTGGTTAAGGTTGGGCTGAGGGGCGGAGTTAGCAATCATACCTTTCATTCAATGTACTTGAAAATTTAAGAATTTGAGAATTTAAACTTGAAAATGAAAATGAATTTATTCGTAAATCGTTTGCAGGAGAATCTACACAAGAAATGTGTTCCGGAAAAATCCAACTGGCTGTGGGAAATATCCGTATCTTATGTTTGCCTCTGAGTTTGTGTGTAAAACAAACAAACAAACAAACAAACAAACAAACAAACAAACCAATAAATATTTATTCCAGTTTTGCTGCCAAATCGTGCCTGATCTCATGCTGGACATGTATGTGATTTTTTTTTCATTGGTTTGTAATTTGTTTCATAATTTTCTTCTTTATTTTTTAAAATTATATTCTTTTCCCCTCCTTTTCCATCTTTAATTTTTCCCTCTCTTTGTCTTAAGAGTAGCTTTCACACAGAGTATTGCTAACAAACGCCTTATTGCTAACAAACGCCTTATTGTCCTCAGAAGAGGAGCATTGGTGGCGGGTTAAAAGAAAAAAATACATCCTCCTTTTCTTCATTAAATTATTTGTTTTTATTTTTGTAAATAATATCTATATCTATATCTATCTCTCTATCTCTCTCTCTCTCTCTCTCTCTCTCTATATATATATATATATATATATATATATATAACTTTAAAATGAGGCCTATAACACTATCATAACATTAATGCAGATTTCAACAGCTCAGGAGAAACAATTGTATTAAATTGGGAAATTCAATTTAATTTAGGTTTTATGTTGAATAAGATCATTTATTTGATTGAATATTATATTTAGGATAATTGACAGACTATCCCAACCTAAACCATTAAACACACACACACACACACACACCCACACACATACACACACACACACCGAGCAGATGTGAAGTCATTTCCATAACGCAGGAACATTACGCTGCGGCTCTGTGTGTGGTTTATTTGTCGCAGTTTGAGTGAATAAAGAAGCTGAAACTCAAACAGCCTTGAGCTGTAGTTATTTTAATCCCATAAACCAATTACAAAGCCATCAGACAAAATACGCCTCGGGAGACACGCAAAGTCAAATTTAATGCTCGAGAGCAGCGTCCGACTGCAGCACGCTACTTCCTACAGCTAATCTAATAAACAGGAAGTGGACGCTCGCTTTAAGCTCAAACAGGGTTGTATTTTTTTTTTTTTCTGCATCACAATTCCAACAAAATCAGCTGCATCGTCGATTGTGATTGGCCGGAAGGTGTTGACGAATTTTCTATAACAGCAGCTCTGACAGCAGTGCAGCTGCGAATCACAGGTTTATTTTAATGCACTCGTTCTAATACGTTATGGTTTCTATAGTAACGGCTCATTCAATAGAGACGTGTACGGTGGATTAAAAAAAGCATGTAATCGTTGATTATGGTGACGTTTTCAGCTTGTAAGTAGAGGTTTATTTGACATTTATGGAAGGAGTCTCCAGTGTCAGTGCTTTGTACCAGTCCGAGGTAAACATCTGTATGTTTTGTAGTTTCTCTATAACGTGACATTTTTTTTTTAATTCTCTTCAAGAGAAAGTAAAAATGGAAAAAAATATAGACTTGTGGAGTTTCTACAACTTTAAATGTACCTGTAAATGGATAAAAAGTATGATGTGTCTTTAATTAATTCTTCAATTAATACAAAATTGTAATCGCTGGTAAATTGCTGTGGTATAAGAGGAATAGAACAAGTGTGTAGGTTTAATTTATTTTTTTTTTACCTTGTTTGCTATAGTGCTAGCTCCTGTGTTATCTTCTGTACTCTAATGGGAATTTATTTTCTTGGAAATATATATTTATATATATCTTTTTGGTCGTAATGAGAGTTCTTGTACTGATAGTGTATAGTGTGAGAAAAGGTTGATGTGTTATTTGGTTATTTTTTGTGTAGAACCAAAGCAGTTTGTACAATACTGAGTGAGAATAAAGGCCTAATTCAGATTCAGGGCCAGAGATTTTGTAAAAGTGTCTCTGCTCATCCAGCTGAACACGGCCATCTGTGAGGAGCGATCACACTGATGCGTGTGTACTGGCAAACTGCTAGTCAAGATTGATAAGTTATGAAATTAGCTTTGGATTTAGCATGAAAGATTTGTTCATTAAAAATACATTACATGCAAAAAGGATCAGTTGATGCTAAATGGAACAGCCGAAAATCCATTAATTGAGACTCGGCCTCTTGCTCTTAGACACAGGATTCAGTGTGAGGCTCGTCCTGCGTGAAAAGGGGAAAAAATCACATAGCTGAAAAGTGTGTAAAATCTAACCGACATCCTTCAGTGGAAAATCAGAACCTCTTAAAATGAGTCACGATTTAGGAAAAATAATCAACACTCACAGTGATGGAACACGACGGAAACTTCAGAGCATCCAATCAGCAAATTTCATTAACGCTCAGAAAGCAGGAGACAGGTAGCTGATGCTCCAGTGGACTAAAACAACCTGCGCTACGCCATTACGGAGCTAATGAGCCGAGCCGAGTCTTCCCGCTCCGCCCTAATCCGGCATGAACCTCACAGGAAAACGTTACGTTACTCGACGTGAAGCAGACAGACAGAGCAGACGATTATGCAGATGAGCATCACGGCCTCTCACCCTGAGACTAAACCGCTTCCTGATTGCTTTTTGGAGAACTTTCGCTAGCAGATGTTTTAGCTCCCAATGACATTTCCAGCTCACGGGTGACCTTTTCTCTACAACCTGTGCAGGGGCATCGTAAATTAGCCGTATGTTTAACTAATAAACATGATGCAGTATGATCATTAAGGCTCCTTTGTCTCAACATTGTAACGTTTAAATGCATCTTCTTAGATTCTGATTATACAGATGTGGCTGTTTCAGTCAAATTTATTAACACAGTCCAAAAGCTACATTTTTCTCTTAATTTAAGACTTTCTCAGCAGTTCCATTTGAAAAAAGATTTGGAGTTGGGGATAAGTATGAGTTTGGAACTATTACATTTCGGATTGGACAATGAGAACATGGTGCCATGCTAGCTAGTTAGCTAGGTTTGCTAAAGCTAGTGATAAACAGATGGCAGATGTCATGGTAATGCTGTATTCCGACAAGATTTGATGTTAAATACCACACTCATGACTAATGTGAGCTAGTTTACTAGCAACCTGGCTAGCTAAGTTAGCTAACTTTGGTGATATTAGGTTATTCATTTTGACAGAATAGCAGACGGACATGGAGACGCTCTGGATAAGGGCGTCTGCCAAATGTCATAAATGTAGGTGTTCCTATTTTGCATAACACTGAATATTTTTTTTATCTTCACAATTGAAAATATGAATGAGGACAAATTTATCTAATATTTATCTTTGTGAGATTAATACAATTATTAACTATTAAGCTGACTGTAGATATGTTCAAATTTCAAGCATGAAAGTGTTGAAAAATGCTTTGCAGCTTAGTTTATATAAATAAAACATGATGCTACCACCACCGTGTTTCACAATGGGGTCGGTCTTCTGAGGAGCGTTCGGCTTCTGCCATATGTAGCACTTTGTGCCAAGGACAAATAGTATCATTTTGGTCTCATCAGACCAGAGAACATTTTTCCACATCTGTTGAGTCTCCAACTTCACCTTTTGACAAATTCCAAAGAGAATTTCATACGACTCTCTCGCCACTCTTCCAGAAAGCCTAGCGTTGTGCAACAGTTATCCTGTGGATCTCTCCAGCTCCTTCAGAGTTCTTCTGTTCTCTTGGTTGTTTCTCTGACTAATTTCCTCTTTACCTGCTCTTTACCTGGTGGACATCCTCCCCTAGGCAGAGTCATGGTTGTTCCATGTTCTTTCCATTCTTTTAATAAAGGATTTAAGTTGTTTTTTTTTCCCAGAACTTTATCCTGGACTTGGTTTGATTGTTTTTTGGTCCTTATGATGCTGTGTGTTTAGGTGTGTGTTCTCTAACAAACACTGGATTCTTCCAGGAACAGGATTATTTACTGTATAAAGACCCTGTGACACTTTAATCACACACAGGTCGACTCCATTCAGCTAATCATGTCACTTCTGATGGCAGTTTAGGTGTTTTACAGCAACGAGAATGAATACTAATGCAATCAAGTTTTGCTTTTAAACAATTTTGCAAACTATACTGACTTTTTTCCAGACACACTTTGATATTATAAGCTAATTTGTGTAGATTCATGACATAAAATCCCAATTAAGTCCATTTCAGTTCCAGTTTGTAACACTACAAAATATCCAGAATAAAGTATAATGATCCAGATGTATTTTATTATATTCTATACCAGGTTTAAATATAATCTCATGTACATGTTTACAGTAGTCATGATTCCTCACTTCAGCTCAGCTCATGATCGATCGGGTACGTTGTGTTATAAATATTTATGATGTGTACTTTCTCCTCGGCTGAACACTGATTCTGACCTGTCATGAAGATGCTGTAAATGAACAAGCTCACGATTGCCGCGTTTGCTTCTGACTCTGTCACCATTATTTAACAATCTGCAGGGTTAAGCAGTCGAATAAATTAAATTCAGTAAAATCCGATTGAAGGCTTTTGGGTGTTTCACATAGAGAATGCATCACTTTATGACAGGACAGACACCTAACGGCTCGCAAGCTGTCATCACTAATGAAATGTAGACAGCACAGGGGGAAGATAAAGAGAAAGAGAGAGTGATGAAGGCCAAGCTCATGGGAGGGATGATGGCTGCTGTCGTTAGTGCGGGACGTGGTCAGTGTTTGAAAATCTGGGATATTACATAATATATAAGCACTAAAACTTTCTCAGCCTCCTCCTCGGCCTCCTCCGTTGTTTCATTGTGTTTATTTCATCGTAATGCTGTCACTTTTGCACTATAATTGCAAACATGTGCCTATAAGACAGATAATGCATGAAAAATATCTCTAATTTGAATTACAAGCAAACAAACAATCTCCAGAATCCAGAATCTCCAATATTCAATCGTTTACTTTGATAATACACATTTAATAATACCCAAAAAAAGCTGATTAAAATGGCATGAAAAAAATTCACTTCCTTTCTAAACTTTCTCACAGTTCTGTATGTCATGTTTTTTTTGTTTTTGGCGAAGACCTGGATCGCAGGAATGGAATACATTGCCATCTCTTGCAAGAATGTTTGTAAATGATTAAAAAATGGCGGCTCGTCCATAGGCTCGTGTTAGGCAGAGCCCCATCATATACAGCATATACATATATCAGCTGTTTAACATATGTTTAACATACACCTCTTTGGAGTGATCAACGATTAAAAAATGTCTCTACTTGACAGATACAAACCGATGTTCTGTTGTAGATGTCGTACAGTCATGATGCAGCGAGCATACGGCCTTATTTAGCTCCATAAGAGTTACTGTCACACCTAGTGGTCAAAAAAAGAGGACTTCAGCAGGTGCTAATAGAGGGCCACTGGGGCAGCTCTTGGGAGGAGCAGCGCACAGGACAGTTACGGACAGGGTTGCCAGATTGGACTTCTTTAAATATACTTTGTTGCCACCAAGATCTCGTTTCATAGGAGATAATCAGAATAAATTCTAACACATTTTCAGAAATAAATGCAAAGTGTTAGTGCTTACTGTGTGTCTGTGATGTACACAACTATTTTTATCATAAGATATATTGTAAAGTTTGGGAGAGGGAAAGGGGAGCGAATATGTGTGTAAATCAGAAATGTGTGTGCACCACAGTGACTTTCTTTCCTATGCAATAGCTGAGAAAAAAAAAAAAAAGGAAAATGTGCTTCCAATGCCCGAATTTTTGGGATAGTTCCAGGTCTTATGGCAACCCAGGTTAATTATATCATCTCTTATTTCCTTCAGTTGAACAAAGGCTCAAAGCGAGCTGTTAGACTGTACGCTACATGACTCCGATATTGACTCTCAGCTGACTATTACGGGTTACTCCGACAATTCATTACATACTAGCCTATAGCATAAGTCAAGTGCGATCGCCTCTCTTTTGAGTTTTGTTTGAGGCTATGTCGTTATTAGTGTCATCCTGCTGCACCAAATGGACCCGAAATGCTTGGAGACCACACATGAAAGTGTTAATATTACAACTACCGTATATTTTTATGATGTGTCCTAATCCACACGCCATTCACTCCATGCGTCATCGTCAGTGCATTATGGATATTTTATACCCATTAGGCACATAGTTTGGACACAAGCTTTACTCACTGCACTGGTGCATTGTGGGATTTTTAGTGGATATCTTTCTTTCTACTTTCGGCGCACTATATAGTGATTACAGTGACATATGGCTATTATTCTCCACTGTGGTGCTGCAGAGAGCAGGGCAGGTTTCTCTGGTGTAGCTCGACTCCTCTTAATTTTCTCACGTCACATCAGGCTCAGATCACCCTCGAGTGTCTCGTTATAGATACACTCCTCTATCTCCAACTCAACTAACCAAGCACCAAATATGACCTGTATATCAAGCTTTGGTTGCTAAACTCTTGAACGACTCTTTTTAAGTGAATTAGACAAATCTATTCACAGGAACGAATAAATGGTGAAAAGATGAAGCTACTAAAGGCAGTGTGTTCATGTCATTCGCATGAAAAGCAATTAAATGGGTTGTGAATTCATTATTCACTTTTTTCACAACATTATTTCTTAGGAGCAAAAAGTTGTTTCTAAAAATATTTGAAAAAAGAAAAAAGAAACAGTCAGTGAAAGGAATCGAGATCACTGTAATGAAAATGTCTTGGCTATTAATGTTGCAACAGCAATGTTATCGAAGATAATATTTAGCACACTCAAATGTTGGACTCAGTGACACAGGTGCTAAAATAAATAAATAAATAAACCCAGAATATGCACTTTTCTGCATCTGATAATGTTTTGAATCAGTTTTTCTCACCCTTATGAACACAGTTATTAAATGAATTCATAGACAGAAGCTCTTAGTTCTTCGACAGCATGTGTGTTTACTTCACACAGCTTCGCAGCTTGCGCATGTTATTAACGGCTAATTAAAATCTCGAGTAAAGATGTGCATATGCATATTTAAGACAACTGGGTGAAAATGAAAAACGAAGCACTTTAAACACATCCAGTTTGCTGCAAAACAGAGCAAAACTCAAGGTGCAAGTAACCGTCCCTGCCTGTGAAGCAATCATGTGACCTGACAAAATATAGGACCCTGAAATTATAGGATCCTGAACTACAGAACCATGGAAATATAGGACCTGGAAAATATAGGTCCCTGTGATACAGGACGCTAGAACATTAGACCCTGGAAATACAGGACACTGAAAATATCGGTAGGAATTATAGATCCATGAAAATATAGGGCCCTGGAATATAAGACCATGGATGTACAGGGGTCTTGGGAACATAGGGCCCAGAAATATAAAACCCTGGAATTATAGGATCCTGGAATACAGGCTCTCGGAAATACAGAGCCCTTGGCTCATAGGACCCTAGAAGTATAAGGTCTTGGAAATATAGAAACCTGAAGGCTCTTGTAATATTCAACCCTGGAAATAGAGGACCATGGAAAAGAGGGACATATTGACTATAGGACCCTGGAAATATAGATTCCTGGGACCATAGGGCCATGAGAATATATGTTACTGTAAATATAGCACTGTGGAAATATACGACCCGGGCAATATATGACCCTGGAACCACTGGCACTGGGCGCATACATAGGTGCTTTGGAACATAAAGTCTGAGAACAATGAATCCTACAGATAGATTCATCAGACCCTGGAAGGAAAAATATAATGGGAACACAGGATTGTGTTAAATTAGAGCCACATGTGATGATTCTGATTGGCTTCGTGTGTGTGAAGGTAGTTATTGTTTTGTGGTTTATGGCGTTGAGAATGCAATCATGCGCATGAGAATAATGACAGTTTGAGTGGAGCTGCATCACCATCTGTCACAGTGTCCGTTCCGCACATCGCTCACGACCCGGCTTCATTTCCTCACTCTAACGCCATCGTATAACACGCATAGGCACCTTTATTTCCTTATTTATTCATTTGCTCGTTTTACACGTATGTATTTATGTCCCAGAGTTTCACGTGGTCTCTGCAGCCGAGCAGAGCAGATGTCCTCGAAGCCGATGCTGTGTGGTCGAGTGCCTGGCGTGGGAGTCTTTGTGAAATGAAATATGGTGCTCACTCTTCATGCTCTTGACCCCTTTGTTGCAGTGCGTTCTCTTTTTTTCCCTCTTTTTTCCCCCACCACGATGCTTTTAATAGATCCCTCGTGCCGGAGCGTTGGCTCGCTCGCTCCACGTTCCACGGCGCTCGGCTTTGCTGCCGCTGCTGCTGTAAAATATTTCATATTCGCTGGAAAGGAAGTTCTCGTACTGACATCTAGTGTTTGTGCTGAAGAAGAACAGGACCCTTCACACACGGTAACCATGGAAACGCAGATTGACTCTCTCTCTCTCTCTCTCTCTCTCACACACACAAACATACATTTATCTGTCTGCCTACCTGTGTGTCTGTCTGCTTCTGTCTCTATCTATCTATCTATACATCTGTCTATACATCTGTCTTTTTGTCTGGTTTAGTGTCTGTAAATTTATTAGCTTGTGCTATATGTTTGTCTCTCTATCTTCCTGTCCATCTGTCCGTCCATCTAACTATCTGTCCATCTGTCCGTCCATCCTCCATTCAGCTCAACAGTGTAACTTTAAATATTTATTATAAATTGTAATCAATATCACTTATTATTTTGTTCCGTTTATTCTCTCTGTTTTTTTTTAAATCTCTTTATTTGCTTGCCATGATTGGAGTTATGGAGCTGGAGCTATGAGATAATGCTAATGTTGCTAATAAGTAACGGAAGCATATAGCCACCAGTTTAGCATCATGGGAGATGTACGTCTAAATCATCAGACAGACAGTGTTTGGTCATAAAATATCAGAATAAGTCTGTAGTAGAAATACATATCAACAAAACAAAACGAACTGAAAATACGTCAGCTGTTGGGTGACTTGGGCTAAACTGGTGGCTAGAAGTTTCTATTACTTGTTAGCAACATTAGCATTGAAACTCCAGAGCAATACGAAAGATGAAAAACTGAACACACACTGAACAAGATCGATTACGTTTAGGGTAAAGGGACATTGTGTAAATTAAAAATAAATAAATAAGAAAATAAAAATTGATCTGTCCTGCTGTTTAGATATTTAGCATTTCTTTCATAATAACTCTTAATCAATACACAGCTTGTTTATTTGTGATGTTAAAAAATAATAATAAATTCACCAGGAAATGATTTTTGTGCTTTTCTCAAGAGTCTCGAGCTCAATAATTTACGCCTGACCATGCGTGACTCGCTCTGCTCTAAAATTCATAAAACCTTTGTATTTCAGAAAAAAATAATTGTTTAGTGTCCTGGGTGTGCGGTGTAATGTTATTGCTAATGAACAACTGTGTGTGTGTGTGTGTGTGCGTGTGTATGTGTGCATCAGCTTCACGGTTAAGAACGTTTGAGGCTGCTGCCATGTCTAAAGCGAATGCATCACTTCCACTTGGCATTGAGATGTTCTGAAGTGTTTTCCATCACCATACAGTCTGAGACAAGGAGCACACACACACACACACACACACACACACACACACACACACACACACACACCATCAGACCTGTGAGAACTGCCTTGAAGAACTGTGCTACTTTGATTTACTCTATAAATACAGACATACGACTGTGTGTGTGTGAGTGTGTGTGTGTGTGTGTGTGTAGTTCCACCTGCCATCTCATTCTCTCCTCCGTGTTTCTGTGTCTCTGTGCTACACACAGCAGTGTTTATTCGTGTAAAATGCAGGGTGTGAGGGATGTGGAGGACACAGAAATACACACACACACACACTTGTGTCTCGGCTCAGATCCTCACTCCTCACGCTTCCTTTCCCTCGATGATAAACTGCCTTTATGTGCTACAGGAGAGGAATCACAATATGGATATTATTTTTATTTGCCCGTGTGGATGTGATGCCCCGGCTCAGCAGGTGCTTGTGTAGCTACTGCAGGTCACACAAGTCAAGCAGCATTTAAACAAAAACTAGTCGATTAGCCGTAAAGCAAAAATCGTGATTTTTATTCTGTTCATTAATGAAGCGAGGTTGAATTCTCCATTCAGAAACATGTTGCTAATTTTCTATAAAAATAAATCACAGGGTTATATTAATGCGCTCGTTCTGATACGGTATCGTTTCTATAGTAACGGCTCATCATTGACATGGTGCAGTTCTCTGCGAGAAGACGTTTATGTAACATTTTATGGAAGGAGTCTCCAGTGTCAGCGCTCTGTAACAGTCAGAGTTAAAGCTGTAACTTTTCCAACATCTTCAGGACAGAGGAGTTTACTGCGTCTTGTTCACCAGGGAGAGAAAAAAAGAGCGGCTGGTGAGGAGACGACTGTTTATAGCTGCTATAGCGTAAGTGACAACAGGAAGCAACGCTCCACAAAATTAAACGTAACTATAAACGGATAAAAAGCTGTGGTGTAAGAGGAATACAGTCCATGGGGATGTGGTGTTGGTGCTCCGTATCATACCGAACCAATGTGGATTATTTTCCTATAACAGCACATCTCATAGTGCGTTACTCCTTATGTAAAAATAAACAGTATATAATATTATACTGTAGTATAATATAAAGTATAAAGTATATAAAGTATAAAATAATATTATTTATTAATGAATTATTCCTTGGATGGAATATACGATGTCTACAGGAGCGTTTGAGATGTTTGTCCTCCATGTTTAACTCTGGCTTCAGATTTCATAACTCCAGATTTGTGCATCAGTAATCTATTTTGCTGCGTTTTTGCCTCAAACTGACGGATTGTGAAGAGCAAACAGTGTTTTTGGTTACTAAAGAGCGATGCACTTCATGAACGCTGTATATACCCAATTATTTCCTGCCAAAATGTTTAGGAAATATTTAAATTGTGCTCAAGATATCTGATTTTAGGTTTAGACGGGTGATTTCGTGCAAGTTCTGTAACTAGCTACGTAGCTTGTGTGACCATATTGTGCTACATGAGCTATAGAATTTGTATTCTTTGGCTAAAATAGGGTTGTTATGATATTATATGATGTCACAGATGTGTAACGTGTTATGTGTTACGAATTTTATAAGCTGCCGTCTATAAATGACGCCTCAAAATTGGAAAACCGCCTGCCGCATAACCTGTAGCTCCGCCCACATGGCTTTGCCTGCCCACATCCTCTTATAAAAAAGAAATAAATACGGCACTAAGGATTGGAAAAGCTATTAAATGTCTGTATTTATCAATATCAGGTGATAAGCCTGGCTCAAACTTGGCATAAGTAAGAAATATGATTAAAAATGATGTACATTGTTTAATCTCTGCGAAATATAAATCTGCTTTGACTGTAAATCTTTATCTCCAGTCTCCAGCAGCGCTCGGACAGAACAGAGAGTTTCAGGAAGAAAGAAAGTTTTCATTAGATCCTGCAGTATAAACCAGTCGAACATGTAATGTATCATCTAACGTGTATTTCCTGCTTCTGCACCACAGAAACGGATCCCAAAACAATAACGGCTCTCGCGGCCTCGTGGGAAACGCCGAAATGAATTCTTACGCTGTAGCAGTGTTCACCAGAGACCTCAGATTTATTAGCCGTGTAGTTCTCATATAGCCGACACTCTCGCCGCGTCTGTCATTCGCTACGTACCACTCTACCTCTCTCACCATCCAATTACGCTGCTTTATGTCAAACTATAAATCCTGCTACTATCAACAACAACAGCTCTCCTGGAAAACAACAACAACTCCGTCCTCATCGCAGATCCTCTCACGCCGGTTCGGAGATCCGCCTCGGCTCGGCTCGTCTCGCAGAACAGAGCGACTCAGCGTTCCTGCGGCAAAGGAACCTTTAATTCCAAACTAATTCCACTGACCCACTCCATACAGATGTGTTTTATTATTACACACATTATTTCATTTTCTAACACATTATTTAAACGTGTACAATAATATTTTAGCCATTTATTGGAAATATAAATATTCATATATTATATTATATTATATTATATTATTTTTTATTAAAACTGATGGTAGATTCAAGTTATTTATAGGTCTTTATACATTATAGATAGACAGATAGATAGATAGATAGATAGAAAGAAAGACAGATAGATAGATAGATAGATAGATAGATAGATAGATAGATAGATAGATAGATAGATAGATAGATAGATAGA
>CM075027.1:934358-944380 GCA_037576675.1 Pangasius sanitwongsei
ATTTGTTTAAACTATTCCCTCTTTTGCAGTGTTCAGTTATTTAATTTTGTGGAAAATAAATTAAATAAAAGTGTCGTCTGGCAGTGCCAGTGTCAACTAGCATAGAAATACATTCAAATATCAATATATAATATATCATTCACTCTTATAGATCTTTTCCAGTGAAATTATGGAATTTGTAGGTCTTAAAAAAAGATCTGACACTGTTCCATCAACAATTAACATTTTCAACAAACAAACAAACAAAAACCTCCTGCTGCTTCAAACAGACATTTAACACAATTCCATAAAGAACTTAAATCCACATAAAACACACTGATTTGCAGCAGTCAAGAGAAAGAAAGTGGCTGAAATTTGTAAAACGTTATAAATAATTCTTCCTTCATTTTTTGTATAAAAATCTCTTGAATGAAAATCTGCCTATAGAGTCAGTTTCAGATGTTAGTTGTTCACACGGCAGACATGAGCTGTGTGTGTGTGAGTATTGTACATGTGCCGACTACAAACGAAATATATCTTGTCAACTGTTTGAAATAAAATCGTCCGTATGTATGGGACGGAGCGATGAAACCAGTCACTGAGTAGTGGAGTGTTTTTTTTTTTTTTTAGAGTTTTTTTGACGCTGGCATCTGTTTGTTTTCCTCTGAAGGGAAACTGGGAGCAGAGCTGAACTTCTATCACACTGACCACAGCTTATCTAAATGGAATCAGTCACTCTGCACTATTAAACACTGACGAGGCTCCTGATTCACGTGTTCACCGGCGTATCAGCAACATCCCTACTTACTCTCTCACTTCTCCACTCCTCAGATACTGCAGACGTCCATCATCCCTTCAGTGTGCTCCGAGAGAGAGAGAGAGAGAGAGAGAGAGAGAGAGAGAGAGAGGTCTCGTGGGTGGGCTGGTGTCGAGATACACAACGGACATGTCCTGACCTTCAGCTCGGGAGGAAGAAGTGATGATGTGTGAAAGGAGGAAAAGAAGAAAAGCTTCATTTATTCTTCGACTGTGATCCAATTCTCTGTCTTTTTTTTTAAGAAACAACGCAATTTCTAGGTATTGATTTCGTAAGGAATAAACCACCTCGCAGACATGCCATTATAGGAAAATAATCAATTCCGGGGTGGTGTGATGCCTCCTGACACAAAGCGGAGTTACTCTTACTATTCTGAAGTTGATTCTTTTCCTATAACAGCACGTCCACAGGTGTTTTATTCCTCTTATACAACAGCAGTTTGCCAATTTACTAAAGAATACATCATACTTTCTATCCATTTATGGTTACAATTAATGTTCTACAAAACCTCAATGCCGTAAACGTTTAAAAAACATTCACCTCTGTTACAGAGTGCTGACACTGGAGACTCCTTCCATAAATGTTTAATTCAGGAAGAAGGAAACTTCACCGTTTACGTGGAGCGACTGCAGTACAAGTCCCTGTGATTGAGCTGTTACTATACACCTTATTTTCGGTGCTCTGATGGACTTCCGGTTAGAAATTCCCAGTTATTTTAGCTGACTAGCTTGTATTCGTCACAGCGTCTATCAGCACTACCATTTAACGTCTCATAGTTAATGTTAATAGTTACGGATTCGCAGAAAACTGGTATTGTGTGTGTTTTTTAGAGCGAGTGCGTTTTGACCATAAACCGTGCACCAGGGCTGGATGTGGATATGAGATGTTGTGGGGTCTCCATCAACCTCCTAAACATGAAGAAGCTCTTCATGAAGAAGGATCTGTTTAAAAACTCTGAATCTGGAGAAGCCACCAAAGCGACTGTACAGTTATTCGTTTTTCACTTTGAACAGAAGCTCTACGGAGGAGAAGTGTTTGGGCTCCGATGCTCTAGTGAAAACTCTGAGGCGTCGTCTTGACAGGAGAACATCTACACCTAAATAGAAGTTCAACTGCGTGTGAACAAAGTTAAATGTTACTGAGATTAGCTATTTGTTCAAGAGCTCAGTGGGGTAGAGTTTCCCCAAACAGCCGCTGATGCAGACAAGGATTAAGTTACTTCAGGAGTCGTTTGCTCTGGGATAGAGCCGTGAGACTAACATGAGCTACGATCATAACAGTAGCTTGCAGACTCAAAGAGCTACGTTCATACTTCAGAGCTAGCAGCTAACAAAACGCAAAAAAAATCTATACCTAAATCTATAAAGTACTGCAGCTAATGAAGAGTTTTTATTAAGGAAACTGAGTGACTGCAGACAGGAGTGAGCTGTTCATGTCTTCCCCAAACAGGTCAAAAAAAAAAGAAAAAGAAATAATAGCAGCATCATCATCATAACAATGAGCAGCAATAACTCACAGTACTTTTGTTACTTATGAAGTCTCTCACAAAAAGAGAATAATATGAGCTATTACTGACATCTGCATTTCAAAACAAGGCGGATAGAAATAATAACGTATCAGAACGAGCGCATTAATATAAACCTGTGATTTGCAGCTGCGCTACTGTCAGAACTGCTGTTATAGAAAATTAATCAACACCTTCTGACCAATCACAGTCCAGAACCCAACACCGCTGTGGGATGAAACTGAATTCAAACATGACTGGAATTATAGATATTTAATAGATATACAGTAACCATTATATTTATTTATTTATTTTTATTTGCTGTGCTTTTTTTCCTGATATCTGACCGTAACCCGGATGTTTCACATGCTAATGTGCTGCACAGGATGAGGAATAAGCAAAAGAAAAAGAATGGAAAGTCACTTTTTTTTCTCTCTTTCTCTCTTTTTTCTGTAATCTGTCCTGCTTGGTTTGGCCTGCGAGTGAGAAGAGAGGCTTTAACACACTCCAACACACTCCACTGAGCGGCTAACGCGACTCCAGATTTATGTGCTGTTGTCACATAGCCATGTCCGTTTCCACACACACATGAATCTGGGTCTTTCTCTGTCTCTGTTTCTCACACACACACACACACACACACACATACTTATCCCCCTGAATGTATGCTGGGTGAACGTGCTGCTGGTGGCAGAAAAGCCGACTTTAATCGCTTCGGGCACTGAGACCTTTCATTAATGTGAGAAGTCGTGTTTGTTCAACCTTCACACTCCTGCCGTGGTGAAATCGGCCCTTTGGCATCTCAAAGCCGGTCTGCTATTTAATTTCTGCTAATTCCTCATCTATTCGGAACATTTCCCGACCCTCAGAGGAGACACAGAGCGGCGGTTTCAGCCCTTTGTGAAAAGGTACTCACCTTTCTGTGGATTAACGCCTGCTAACGGAGGTCTGCCTGCATCCCTGTGCTCCTGTGGCATGAATATTCATGAGCTCAGGCTTCTCAAAACCTATTTTATGTCGAGAGAGTGTGAGGATTCTGAGAATACGGGTCTTTAGAAATGTGTGTTGGAGGATTTTGCTCTGTGTCATAACCTGATTCTTTAGTAAATGAATGTTTCCTGTTTACCACCGCACTGTTGAACACTTGATTCTGATTGGTCAGAAGGTGTTGATTCATTTTCTATAACTTCAAGAGAGAGAAAAAAAAAAAAAGAGAGGCCGGTGAGGGAACGACTGTTTATATAAAGGCCATAATACAAGTGACTACAGGAACAAACTTGTTTCATTCAACATGTAACTATAATCAGATAAAAAATATAATCAGAAAAAAAAACCTTCCCTATCTTAGTTATTTTTAACCGACCAGCCGGCTCTCTCGTATCATACGGCACCTAGCACCCGGACATTTTTCAACCTGCTGCTCGTACTGCGTCACAGAGCGGTGTAACACACTCGGAGGAAAGCGTTATCGACAAGCTCATAAGCACAAGCTCACAGACGCCCATGATTGGGTAGTGTAGCTGTGATTGACAAGGGAGAGAGAATATACGAACTTGTGATTCCTGATCACCACTCGGCAGCCATGTTACATTTTTATTTAATAAAAAAATGATATTTGCTGGTAAATAAAAATGGCTGTGGTATAAGAGGATCAAAACACGTAGAGATGTACCGTTACAGGAAAATACTGAGTGATGTAGTGGTGTGATAAAGCACAGTTACTGTTACTACAACCTCTGAGGTTGATTATTTTCCTCTAGCAGCACCACCACAGCGTTATGATGTTGCGTAGTACAATGTTTGCATTAATGTTCCTATAAGGAAGAATACAGCAGCAACTGAATTTTCAGAACATCCAGTAAACACAACAGATTGAGCAGGAATTTTTTGTCCATTGCTCACTGTTTGGTCTGTCTGCTGTGTTCCTGAGCCAAATCAGTTCATCATAGCTGATGGAGATGCGCATTAGTGCGTTAATTAGCACTGACACCGAACAAGTCATGTAAATAAAGATTAAAAGCATGACAAACATCATAAAGCGCTCTGATTCCAGCAAGGCCAGCATTACTAATCACGACGCGGAGCTGCCTGGTTCAGTTAGTTCTGACTTTGAGGTGAAGATCATGTGCACTGAGACAGTGTGTAGAGACGAACTGTACGCTGAACACAATATGCAGCCAAGCCTGTGATTGGTCGTTAGAAACAAGGTGTGGCCAAGCTGATTCATTCCAGGATGGATGACTTGGAGGATCAACAAGCTCCTTCCTGTTGTCATGTTAAGAAATCTTCATGACGTCACCTGCTGTCCTGGGGAACTCAAATACAAATCCACACAGTGTGTGTGTGTGTGTGTGTGTGTGTGTGTGTGTGTGTGTGTGAGAGCTTGTATGTTCATGAAAGTGCTCCTGTCTTGCTAGAGCCTTATGATATATGGAGTGCAGGGGAAAGAGGTAAAAAGATAAAGGGGTAAAAGGGTAAAAGGTAAGGGTGGGGTTAAAGAGAGATTTTTTTTCAATAACACCTTAATCTAATCTAATAACCTTAATCTAATCTAATAACCTTAATACAAATTATTACACATTGATATATAATTGTTCCACAGAGTTTTACCTGCTGCTACTAGAGGTGGCACTGATCCGATACCCGGTATCAGTATCGGGCCGATACCAGTAACAAATAGAAAAGATTTGAATGTGATTTGGGAAAGAAATTTATATTAGAAATGGAAATGTTTACTTATAAATAGACTTAACTGTTTTGTTGGGATTGACTTTATTATGATGTTATTTTATAATACAGGATGTCCCGAACACATCCCAAATAATAATGTCCCAAAAGTCTCCATACACAGGGGAGTGTGTTTGCCAGCAGCACGTCGGTTGTGTCTTCATCAGAGGATGTTCGTGGATCTTCTCGGTTGGTCCGCAACACTTCCAGTCTTTTTGAATTTGTTAATAAGTTTGGCGACAGTGTGGTGTGTGATGAGCTCGCCATGTTTCCTGTTAAAGTCCATCGCAACCTTACGACAGCTTCCCGATCCGGCCATGAGAATGATTTCAGTGCCTTCTTCTTGTGCCAAAGGCGTTCTTAAAGGCTATCTGAATAACAATAATAATAATAATAATAATAATAATAATAATCTCTTTTAGCGTTAGTGTTATTTAGTAATATTTAGTAATATTTACTTCAGTAAAACTCCTGAGAGTGTGTTTGAGAAATGGTGACGTAATGTCAGAGGTCTGATGTGGAAAGACGGTGTAGAGTTGTTGAAAGGTCTACACGTGGCACTCATGGGTTTAATCACCATTTCCGGCCGGTGGGAATTTGCCTGTCACGTCCTGTTTGGCGTAAGACAGAGAACTCACACGATGCTGTATCTTGCCTTCGGATCGATGCCTCCCTTTCTGGAACAAATTTACAGAATACACACGGACAGATTGTCGAATCATAGCTCTAACGTAGTTTGACCCGTTTTGTGCTCCAGAGACAAAAGAGGCTCTTGTGAAGGGCATCCAGATTTTTGCTCTACATCCACAAAAACAAGTCACCTTCTCTGTCATTCAGCGTGAAGGGAATGAGGAAAAAGGAAAAAAATAAAGGCCAGGAGAGCTTGGACGTGAACAAAGTGCCGACTGCTGACTGTCCAGAGGAATTTGTCACTTTCTAAATTCAAATCACTCAGAGGACTGCGGAGACCTGAGGGCAGGATGAGGAGGATCGGCCACGACGCTTAATACATAACCCGAATTAGAGCGGGACCAGGAGACATGAAGGCAGGTATTATATTGCCGTAAAAAACAGACAGGAAGTGGAGGGATTCTTTGATGGAGGTCAGGGAGCATCTCCCATGCTGCTCAAACTCCCGACCCTCGCTGAGGATCTGCCAGAGGCGAAATGTATCATTACTGGATCTGAGCGCTAGGAGACAGGAGTAGGGCAGGAGCGAGGGGGCTGATCTGCCTCTCCTGCCCCCCCGTGGGGTAATAAAGGCATGCATGAGAACACGGGCCACTCCAGAACACAATGGAACAAAGTCTCTGTAGCCTGTGGCCAATCTTCGGCTGCGGAGAATCGGAACAGAAACCACGGTGTATAATTAGCCTTCTGCTGCGGGGAGATGTGGGTTACACTCCGATCTTACTGATCTTCTCACGCACTGAGAGAAAATAGGTGTCCAGACTACTTAAGGAAAAAAAGTGAGAAAATATTCTTCACCTAGTTTTACAGCCATGATGTGGACTTTGCTCAGAAGGCTAAAGATCTGGTCACATCATTTCTCATTACCGTACACAAATAATATCCTTCTCTTTAACCTCAACAGTCTGTACCTTTTCATATGAATCGCCTCTGCTGAAGTGGAGTTGCTTTTACTACCCCTGTTTTATTCCTCTTATACCGCGGCAATTTGCCAATGATTACACAGAACGACATGTCATCGTTTTAACTGTTTATAGTTACGTTTAACATTGTGGAATGTTATGTGAAAGAAGTTACTTCCTGTTTCACTTACGTTATAGCAGCTTTAAACTGTCCTTCCCTCACCAGCCTCTCTGTCTCTCTCTCTTGAGGCTAATAAGACAAAAAAATCCACAGCTTCGCATGTTACTGAGAAACCGCGAAAACGTACAGATTTATCTCTGACTGTTACAGAGCACCGACACTGGAGACTCCTTCCATAAACGTTAAGAAAACTTCAGCTTATCAATGATTATCTGTTAATATGAAGCGTCCACCATGGCGTTTCAGAGAGTCAAGGTTCTCCGGTTTCCTTTCACTTCCCCAAAACATGTTTAGACATTTTATATGCGAATTTCTAATGAAGCAAAAGTGGTAAAGGGAGACTGCTAAAATAATTAGCCATAATTAGCTCCGTTAGCACTCATTTCATTATTTTGTTTAAAAAATGAATAATATGTATGTTTATGTGTAATATTTGCATATTCCAGTCTTACATGCCCAATAAAAATGCAATAAAAATCAAACAAACAAAGTAAAAAACAATGGCTGCTAATGGACACAACAATTGTTTTTGATTTCAGTTCACCTTTATTGCTTTAGTTAAAATTCTTAATGTCATTTTTTTTTTTTTTGTTTACATCTAAACATCAAACATAATGAAAGCCGGGCCTCAGAATGCATAATTTTGGTATCATCGGAGTCCGAGCGGTAAAACAAGGAGCACAGGACATTTTTTAAAAGCCATCATACCTGCATTAGTCCAATTGCACTACATTGAAACAGTATTATCTTTGATGACTGCAGGTTAAATAGCGCTCCATCACTCCTTCTGGCCGATCCATCGCTCTCGGCTCGCCTGTGGGCTCCACAGATTTATTTCCTAAAGTTATTTAATGTATCTTTGGCATAGACCTTTAAGTAATTCCATAAATCATTATTAATAACCTTTAAAACTTCCATCTTCATGCCTGTAATCACCGTAGTCAATCATTGGAGTCGGGTTTGATTGCTAATGCGTGTCCTCCTTTAATTGACCTTGTCCATGGAGGGAAGAGAATTGCATATTGCCTTCCGCTTTGATAGCCAATTTATTCCGACTTGAAAATTAAAGCTGTGCAGAGTTTGTATAAGAGATTTAACTCAAACGTGAGGCAGAAGGCTGGCTTGCAAAATGGGAATATTTTATTTGAATATCTTAATAGTGTAACGATAAGTGCCAAATGAACGATGTTGATGCTTTAAGAAATGAAATTTGAGGTTTGATTTTAAAGACTAGCCTTAAATTTAGAAACAGCGAACGGAGAAAACAATGCATGTGTCTCCTCAAGTGAAAATAAAAGTTAGTGTGAGTGAAGTGTTTTAAATACATTGGACAAAAACGAGGTTAAACAGGTAGCAGGTGCAGCTAGGCGTGTGGGTGTGACAGAACATCCGGACTGGATTCGGATGTGGAGTCGGTTTGTATTAACTAAAACACTCGGTGTTAGGCTGTTGCAGTAAAATACTGAGTGACGGGGTGGTGTGATGAAGACGAGTTACTGTTACAACGCTGAAGGTGATTATTTTCCTATAACAGTACATCCCAAAGTGTTTTATTTCCCTTATACCGCTGCAATTTGCCAATGATTACAATTTGTATTTATTATTATAAAGAAAATATTTAATCGTTACAGCTTTAAGTCTGACTGTTATAAAGCAGTGACACTGGAGACTCCTTCCAAAACTTCATCATATCAACAGTTACGTGTTTTTAATCCAGTTGTGCGGAGCATCTACCGTACAAGTCCCTGTGATTGATCTGTTACTATAGAAACGATAATGTATCAACACTTGCCAACCAATCAGAATCCAGAATTGAACAGCGCCACGGTTTAACTATAAATAAGAAGGCTGTGAATGTGAGAAAGATGTTTATATTGTTTTGCTCATCAGGATTTCAGAGTAACAGTTGAATTTCGTGTGCGCGTAGGTAAGCCTGGGTCATGTTATTAGTTTTGGAGATTCTCGGCGCACAAAGCGATATCATCTAAAATCGACAAAATTGTCAGTAACATTGTTTGAGTAAACTGTCAGGAACCCATCTGGTGTCGATGCTGAGGTAACCGACTTAACCGGCAGCACTGATGGAAAGAAATGCAACATTATTTTAAACCACATTCCTGAGGATAATCCTTTTTTCCCCCTAATGTGTATCTATCAGACATTCAGCTCTATATAATATTTAAAGTAGAGACAGAAATCACATATATAAATATATATATATATATATACACAAGATATTTCATTTGCTGTAGTATAAAGATCAGCTTTCATTAAAGCCACCAACAAAACTAGCCATATATTTTATATTCACAGTGAAAAAAAAAAAAAATGAAATCTCACTTTCTGAGATATATTGCTTTCTAAAGAATAAATATATATATATATATATAGTGAGAAATAAATTAATACAAACACATTTAGACTACAAACAAATTAATTAATAATTAAACAAATTAATTATTAAATGCCATAAAAGTACTGAAATTTAAGAAATTTTAAATAAGATAAATTAAATGAGATAAATTAGATTAAAAATATTAGAAAAACATTTAGAATCGATTTTAAAAATATTCTGCTAGTTTTTTCAATAGTTTTGCAAAATCATTTAAGCTAAAGAGATAGCAGAGTGTACACGGTGCTTCTGTGCCACAGTAGCTCGAGGGTTCTAGAGTGAGCTGAAGGTTAATGTAGTGGCCACTGAAAGGTTATGAGTTCAGATCCCAGGACTGGCAGAGAGCCGACGTCGGGCCTTTGAGCGAAAACCTCTAACCCTGAAACTGGAGCGAGCGGATTCTCCTCACCTGTAAGGGGATTCGGATTAAAAAAAGTCTGCTAAATAAATATACAGCTGAGTGCAAAAGTTTATCCTCCATGGCTTCTGGGTGAAAAAAAAGGGAACTGGGTATCTATTACACTGCTTATGTACAGTTGGTTGGAGCTATAAATAATAGAGAGTGTTTATACCACATTCAGAAAGCGAGATTTCATTTAAATTTTTTTCACTGTGAATATCTTAATATAAAATATATGGCTAGTCCTGTTGGTGGCTTTAATGAGAGTTGATCTTTATACTAGAACAAATTAAATATCGTGTTGGTGTAAAGGGTGCACAAACTTTTGCACTTGACCATCACACTCGTACTTTCTTGTTGAACATCTCATTCCAGATTTATTCCCCCTGTGTTTGCTGTTATAATGAGCTCCACTCTTCTGGGAAGCTTT
>CM075027.1:944480-961175 GCA_037576675.1 Pangasius sanitwongsei
GTGCACAGGGGCGTCGTCATGCTGGAGCAGGTTTGGGCCTCTTAGTTCCAGTGAAGGGAAACTGTAAAGCTACAGCATTACAGAGACGTTCTGTACAACTGTGTGCTTCTAAGTTTGTGGTAAGAGTTTGGGGAAGAACCACATATGGGTGTGTTCAAGAACAGGTGAGTTCAGTCAACATCTCAACCAATCAGAAGATGAGACACAAAATCCAAATAAAACACAGGTCATGTGCAGAGCGGGGAATTCACAGGAAGCTAATAAACAAGGAGAAAAGAGAAGGGCATGCAACCTGATTGTAAATGAACCCAAATAGCCTAGCAACCTGACGCTACTTGGTTATAACCTGACTGAAGAATCTATCAAGAATTTTATCTAGGAATCAGATTAACATTAAATAATTGTTATTTGGGTAAACTAACATTTTCACTTGGTGTAACTCTAGAAGATACTTATGCTATGGCGTCCTATCAGAGGCTAAATGATGCTAAGTGGTGGTCTAGCCTGCAATCTAGCCTGCATCATCGTAAACAAAGTTAAACAACGTTAGCTAGCTAAACATGTCCATTACAGGCAACTCCTCAGTAAGAACATGACCTAGCTTTCGAGCGACAGATAGTTAGTTACTTGATGTAGATTTTAGGTGAGCTACATAGCTTTGTTAAAGCAATATAATATAGGCATGTTTGCTAACGAGCAAGGTAAGTCTGCTACGTTCTTAGCTAGTTCACTGCTGTGATAGTTAGCTACTTAGCATCCATCCATCCATTTTCTGTACTGCTTATCCTACACAGGGGGAGCCAGGAGGATATCCCAGGGGACTCGGGGCTCAAGGCTAGCTACTTAGCAAAGTCTGAGCTCCTTGGATGAATTATTTCTCCTAACAACCACAACTGTCTTCGCTCGGCTTGGAAAGGTGTCTGATTAGTATCTCATGTGAGATGCTGGCAAGAAAATTAGCATGATCACGTGACCAAGTTAGAGAAAACAATTGCTGTATGGCTGGGAGATTCTTATCACAGAGGAGACATAAAGAAGTTATTATAGACACACTGAGGGAAACTAACCCCGTCTGAGTAGGGTCATGTGTGTGAAAGACGTTAAAAGGTTCATAGTTTCTTATAGTTTCTTGTAGTATTTAATTGAGTATATATATTTATGTCTTACTTGTTTGCTCCTTCTTTCTCTCTCTGTCTTTTTCTGTCTATTGCATTCTCATCGTGCTCTCATTTTCAGTCTAAACAAATGGATGAAATTCCCAGAGCGCGGCTGGTCATGTGTTGGACGCTCTTCTTCTGCGTCGTCCTCTGTCCTCTCTGTATTAATAACACCTCAGGAGAGACTCTGGACGTCAGGTTTATCTCAGGAGGAGACGGGCGAAGCTAAATGGAGCCTGAACCTGAGAACAGACCTACCTTTCCGTGGCGAGGGGACGCTCGGAGCGCATTAAGCGAAACTTCAGTAATGTGAAAAACAAATGGAAGGAGGGGGGAAGAGGTGGAGGGGGTGGTGGAGGTGGAGGTGGAGGGAGGGGGACGTCCCTGAAGAATCAGCTCGGCAGCAATGCATCATACCGAGCCATAAATCTCATAAACATTCCCCTCTCTGAGAGCGCGAGCGAGCTGCTTTCCTCTTTTCCTTCAGACACAGAGGACGTAAGAGTCAGCTAATTAGAAGTGAAGTTTATGGAATCCGCCGTCTCAGAGGGACGTTTTGTTGTGTATTTAGAGGCGGAGATTTTTCCTCCAATCTGACTGACGCAACCGTGGAAGTGCGTCCACGGAACTTTTCCTTTAAATTTCCCGCCAACACGATTCAGATAAAGACAAATGAAGTTTATGCTCTTGCTCCGGGAGCGGTGGGATTAGTGGTAATAAAGATGCATTAGGAATCGGAATAACACTCCTTGGCAATGCATCTCGTGTTCATGGACCCGCGGAGAAGCAAAGCAGGAGCAATCTCTCACCCTGGCCTCCTCATTGTCTCTTGTCAATCAAACGCGTGCATATGATAATACAGTGTGGTGTGTTGGGTGCTGAAGTGGCGCAGGATCCGTCCCCTCGCCGGAATGATCCCCATCTGTTATGTCTAACACCTAGAAATTACTGCCAGGCTCATCCTGTACACCGCTTATTCCGATATTAGTAAAAATAGATGGGTTTGTACGGCGACGACGGCTTTTTGTTGACACGAGGCTAATGGCATGTCAGCATCTCGTCCCTCAGAGAATGAATCTCAGCCTGAGCTTTTTACTCCCTATAAAATATAAGTCTGAGGAAGCTTGTATGAACGAGGCGTGAACAAATCACAAGGAGAGTGGATTCAGGCTCGTGTGCGAGGGAAAGTCGGTAAAGCTGATATGAGCTGATCTTTACGTTAGGATTAGAGACAGCAGAGCACCAAGATCTCCACCGAACCTGCACACCACGGACATGGAGATGTTATTCTGAAAGATGTCCAAGATCAACATAAAGCAGCTAGTCTATTTCTTTCTGCTTTTTTCATCATCATCATCATCCTCATCATCATCTTCTTCTTCTTCTTCTTCTTCTTCTTCACCTTCCTGAAGTTGGATTTAAGTGGAAAATGAAACAGTTCTTCACCATTTTTCTTCTGAAATCTATGTCCAAGTCAAACATTAAGCAGTTTCCATCTTCTCCATCTTCTTCTCCTCCATTGTGTACTTCTCCCTTCATCTTTGTCTGTTCAACAGAACCACTTTTCTACAGTAAAAAAGGTTTTCTTTACTTTTTTGTTTTTTTTTACAATCCGTCTGATATGTTTAAGTGGAAAATAAAGCAATTCTTCCTCATGATTTTTCTGAAAGCTGACAATTCCTCCTCCATCATCTACTTCTCCTTAATTGTTCTTTTTTTTTTACTTTTCTCCATCATCTCCATCTTTTTCTTCTTCTTCTTCTTCTTCTATGGACACTATATTAAAGTGGAAAATAAAACACACTCTTCTTCTTTGTCTTTTTGTTCTGGAAGCTAGTTTCAAGTGGAATATAAAGTTTTTCTTCTTCTTTTTCCTGTTTTCCGTGATCATCTTATTGATCATCTTCCTCCATGGAATCTATATTATAGTGGGGAATAAAACATTCTTCTGGAAGCTATTTTCTTCTTCTTCCTCTTCTTCTTCTTCTCTGAAAACTGTATCCATGAAGCGCTCTTCTTCTCCCCTTTGTTTTTACTCTTTTTGCTAATTTTGGAGAATGATTCAGCACCTTCTCGCTCAGCACCTTCCTTCCCTCAGAGGCCATGGAGAAGCAGCTGAGTCATGCGTACTGCCGAGAGGACACTGAGTACCTAAAACACTCCTGCACCTACATCAACACACAGATTTAGTGTTTTTCTATAAATATATTTTTCAGAGAAGGCACATTTAAACCCTGTGGGCTCAGCTGGTGATTTTCCACTTCCTGTAAAAAGTGAAAGCCTCTCACCAGGCCGAAGTCTGAAAACTACGTCAAATCATTTTGAATAAACCACATCTTCGGGAGGTTGAAACGTCACATGGCATTTCTCGGCTGGCTGGAGTCGAGCGAGCGGTTTGCAGATTAGTTACGAGTTGGAATTCTCATTCTCCCCGGAGGCTTCGTCCGTTCACACTGGTCATTTGGGTTTGCCTGGCCTCATTTGCCGGTTAATTGCATTCTATACTTGAGCTAAAGACCTGTCATCTGTTTCTGTGGGTCCATTTATCTTACAAATAACCTACACCGTACCTTGCTGGGCCAAAGACATTACCAGAGACGTTTTATATGCAGCGGATTTGGGAAAGCGCTTGGCCTAAATTGGGTTTTGCCCATTTTTAAGTAGTAATAGTTTCCGGCGATCATTCCAAGTAAAACATTTGCCACGTTTCTCACGTTTTAGCAGAATCGGCAGTTATTTCCTGTAGATTTAATGATGAGGGACGAGCAAAAAAACTACATATTAACGGTGTAACATTACACTGCTGCATAAAACCAACCAAATTCAAATACATTATTTGGAATAAACAGATGATTTGTTCCGAACTGGTACAAATACAGATATGAAGAAAAGACGCCCTGTTTTTATATATTTACTTACTGCCTTATTTATTTTACTCTCATATGGGTGAGCGAGTGGTCAGATGTGAAATCACGTGGAAAAAAAACAGAAGACCGTGAATTGATTACCATGAATGTGAATAATGGATTTACAGTGTGGCTAGCTAGCTTCAATACCAATCAATACCGATAGTTAAACTAGCTTAATTTATTAGATTAGATTAGAGTAGATTCAACTTTATTATCATTGTGCAGAGTACGAGTACAGAAGTGCCAATAGCAATATGTCTATAAACATATATTTATGGATATACACGTGCAAGGTATGAGGTAGAGAAAGTAGAGACCAGCTCAGTGCAAATGACCAGGTGTACAAATATACAAGGTGCATTGTACAGAGATATGAGGTATGTATATCTGGTATATATCTTCAGCTTATCATCATTTCCTGTCTTTATGAATCATTATTTTGGGTTGTTTCTAATTCCCAAGCTGCTTCATGTAAAACAGTGTACTGCTAATTTGATTAGCTACAAAACTGATTTAAGTGCTGGTCTGTCTGCTTTTTAAATGATCCTGCTCTGCAGTTTGCCTTTAACAGTTTCTCTCTCTCAGTGCCTGCTGCTAATTTATTGGGTTATTACCAGAGCTCTGAGCGTCCAGACAGTTTATCAGCTAGCTCACTTTTTCTTTCTTTACTTCTTTTCTTTTTTTTTTTCCCAAAATGACCTCTTCTGGTTAACCGAGTTAAACATTTCACTTGATTGAAGAAATGATCCAAATGGTCATATAATATATCCACGGCACGGGAACAAAAATGAGCTGCGTTTAAGAAGCAGGGGTAGTTAAACAATTAGCATAGCAGTCCCCTCGCTGATCAGGCTGCCATTCCCACTCATTAAGAAGCTGTGTCTTTTAGCAGTTTATCCCTGCTGTTTTATGAATTCCGAATTACACCTCATTAACGTGTCATTTGCATAATTAGCGAGAACGAGGGCTGTGCGCGCAGTAGGACGAGCCTCCGTTTTGAGAAAGGCGACAGATAAATAAACGCGCACCGGACAGAGACTCGCGGGCTGCATGTGGCGCGTGATTATTTAGCGATCGGTTACGGGGCGGTGAAAACATTCGGATCCCCTGCGTCCTTCCTTAGCCTGAAGTGCTCACTTCTTCAGACCAAAATCATGATGATGAACATTGGAGATGAGCAGCTGCAGCTGGCAGACAGACCCTCAGCGAGAGATGGTGGATTGTTTCATATCTGCAATTAATACACCTCCAATAAGGCGCTTCACGCTGCTACGGAAACAAGCGTACAGAATCAAAGTAATAATCACCAAATTTATCATCAGAAAGCAGGAGTATTTGATTATATTCCAAAATCTGAGAATTCTTTAATCCTGCTAAGTTCATTTTATATGATGATTGGTTTCTAGTAAACATTTTTCCACCAGGATGTAATGATTTTAATGGTTTCATTAGATCTATTTTTTACATGGTGTTCCACTGAGTAGAATTGTTATCAGTTCTATGTTGTCAGATATGTGCATAAATATTATATACATGTCCATCAAAGCACCATTAAAACCACACAGAGACCATCAGAGACCACCAGATTCCCACAGGACACTTTTGATCCCATTAGGAAACCATTACAACTGACCAACTTACCAATACCATTAGGACAGATTACATTAGGATATCCACACATATGGAACGCCATCAAACACCATCAAAACAATAGACCTTTCTCACTAATGAGTAGCAGCGTTGCCATTTTTAACATCATTTAAGTACTCGAGTGCATAAGCGACAGTCAATCCAAGCCATCTATTAATGGTACATTCCGGATTAAGGTACGCTAGGTAAATAGCTAGCCCACTTTTTTCACACTAGGCTAGCTAGCTAGTTTGTTAAATCATTCACTTGGTGGAGTCGCTAATGGACACGGCACCAATAAACTAGCTATGGGACATGTGCAAGGTGTGACGAAAAACTTTACTTTAACGTATATGTCAAATATATATATATAAAACTCTGAAACATGGACTTAAAGTAACAGTAAATACACATCAATACTTTGCAAAGATACTATGACACAACAGGGTGTTAACAGGCATACTAATCAAGGACTAAGCACAGAATAGGTGAACACAATAGAGTAGCAAACTAACGACAGGACGGGGTGAAGGCAGGACCAACACAGAACTGCACATGACGTGAAGGCGAGAATCCATGACATCGTATGTGGAGGTTTGAATATTAAGCTGGAGGACAGATTTCGATTTCTATCACTACATACAGGAGAAATGACTTCTTTCGTCTTCTATATTATACGAGATCTAGTGATTTGGATGAGCACTAATGTTCTAATGCTGCTTTAATATTACACTGAGACACTTCTCTTCGCCGTAATGACATTCGGGACAAAAATACACGGCTGATCAGACATGGTCGATTGAAGGAGTGGAACTAAAAAGTCATTTTTCTCCAAGCTATTTGGCGTTTTTCTTTTTTTTTTTTTTCTCTTTAATGCAGCTAATATTGGTACCCCTTCTGTCGAGATGAATCTTCTTATTGCTTCTCTACACTTTTCCTGCTGAATGACCTTCTACTGCAGCTCTGGCACTGGCATCGCAAAAAATCCTCCAAAATCCCTGACTCAAGTACAGAATATCCAGAACACATCCACTCCAGGAGATATCATAAGATATGATCAATATACATAATATTTTAACAAAGTCTAGTCCAAAGCATCTGCATACTGTATTAATTTATTGCTAAAAATTAACCATGCATGGTCAATACACAGAAAACTTTATGAGTCCATAATTATTTTTAGAAACATATTTGTGTGGGTGTAGCTTTAAATATGATGATTACGAACAATCATTTACACTCAGAATCCAGAATTTAATCAAACAGCAGAGTTTAATTTTTAACCGTTAAATCCTTTCAGAGGAGTTCATTTGAGTGCACGTGTGGATAAATAGTCAATGTTGTGACTGTGGTGTTAAATGAATGAGTTTTACTGCATCATCAAATATAAGAGCCAATCAGGTTCCGTTATATGTTATTGACTGTGTAGGACTGACTTACAAAGCACTGCTCAGAAAGCATGTTAATATTCAATATTAGAAAACACTCAGTTTGGAATAAGTATGTATAAATTCAGCATGGACGTGGCAACACCGCAGTAATTTGTTTATTACTGTATATCTATTGAATCAACCTGGCGAAGGCTGAGTTTGTGACACGTCAGTGCTGTCCAGCTTTCGGTTTTCTGCTTCCTAACCCAATTAGAAACAGAGCTGATGCCCATTGACTGGTAAGTGTAGGTGAATTGAAAGTGAGAACGTCAGCATGAGCAGCTTTAATTACACTCCACTCCCGATCGATGAGGGCTGAGGAATAAGACGGAGGAGGGTTCTGAGGACGAGGCGGCTTACTGAGACGAGAGAACTCACTTCAGATGGGAAACTAATTGTATGAATTATTGAGCATGCTGTCAGTCATGAGGAAGCACACAGCAGGGTTTTTTTATCTACTTCTCTCGTCGGCTTTATTGTTCTCCAAATTTCTGACATCTTGGACACCAGATTGGAGATGTCTCGACTCAGCTCCATTCATGCTTGCATATAAAGAAAATGCCATTCCAATACCAAATTCATTTCAAAGTTGTGCTTGAGTTTTAAGTATTTAATGTTCCTAATGCGTTGATTATGAATTGAGTGAACATACAGTAGAAATACACAGTGTGTTCATCAACCACATCATTCGCAGAATTCATTTTATTCATAAAAGTTCATGCTTTGGGTTGGGTTTTAGTTATTAACTCATGGTAATGATGAAATTTAGCTCAACTGGGGACAAATCCCATCTGTTTGTACCTTTAAACACAATAATTAAATAAAATAATTCATTTTAGAATGGAAAAAGGAAGTACAAGTACAGCTCTAGTACATCTTGAAGCTGAATCATTTTCTAATAAATGGAGGTGTGGCCTAAAATCTGAAGGTGGAGCCTCCACAATGCTACACTGGTGGCTACAAGCTTCCATTACTCATTAGCAGCATTAGCATTAATACAAATTAAAGAAGCCAAACATGATCTTTGGACAGAATGACGTCATTCCAGGAGCCAATCACTCCACTCCGATTAGTGTCATACTAGGATCCTACTCAGGTTGGGGGCGTGGCCTACCGTCTGAAGGCGGGGCTTGTACATTAGAAGTTACTCAAATGATTATATAATTCTGGTTTGATCTGTATGTTTCATTTAGTAACACAGTTGTCCGGTGGATTTTTTATTGAATGCTAAAATGGAGGCCATTCACTTCCTTTACCTTTTAGCAACATTTAGCGCTAGTGAAAGCAAAAAGGCAACTATTTCTCAGCTGAATATATCTGAGGTAAAATGGACACCTCTTATTGCATTAAGAGAAGAGGAAAGGCCCATGACATTACTACAGCTACAATTCATATTAAATATATTTAAAGTGAAGACCCTCATTGACTCGCTATGTCCTTAAACACAGGCGCTGAGAAATGAGAAGCCGTGTTAATTGAGAGCTATGAATTATGAGCAGTAATGTCTCGACCTCTCTGATTTTAAAGCAGCCAGAACGCTTTTACCAGCTGCTATAAAACACGTCACTCCTCCCGCACACCCGCGAATCAATTATTTTCCCAAAGTCAGGCTGTAATAAAGTAATTCCGTAATAGGCCTGTCATCCTGGCCCGGGTTTGGACTTTAATTAGACAGGGTTAAATGGAAGGAGAGCGACCCGGCGAGCGTGGCCCGTATCCATCGTGACCTGAGCTGAAGGATGAATTCAAAGCACTGTCCAACGGCCGCTCCCTCATTTGATTAATGTGCTTGTGTCTGTGTGGGTAATTTTGTCAGACATGACCCTGACATGTCTGCAAAGTTCAACTGTATTCACGGCGAGCAGCATTTCATTCAAATGAGCTGATCTGAATTGCAAACAGCAAGAGCTCGAGCAAAGTTCAGAGCCTCTGTTTTTCTGCGTCGGCGTGCAATTTTTTGGATTTAAATATCATTCTGAATATTACGATACTGAAGCACTGAAAATTCTTCAAACCTTCTGGCTTCAGGCCTGCTTATGATTTACACCTTTACAACCGGTTGCGAAGTTCCACGGTGTGTTTGCAGAAAAAAAAAGAAAAGAAAATAACCTCATGTAGACATTACAGCTACATATATCCTTAAACATAGTAATTAGCACAATAAATAATTTAGCAATTAATAATTAATTAATAATTAATAACTTAGCCACACCCTACAGCTGTTTGTAACTTTAAACACAATTATCGAACTAACTAATTAATTAATATTAACAAAAATCACATATTACATCTATTTGTAGTATTTGTACTTATTTACAAAATTATCTTTGTGGTGTTTGCGTAGCTGGTTGGCTATCTTATGATACTTCTCCAGCACTAGCTATTTGACTTTAGTAGCTAGTCATGTCATGTCATGAATTTGGACAGTGACACAATTTTTGTAATTTTGCCTCTGTACACCACCACAATGAATTTGAAATGAACTGTAGACTTTTATTCAAGAATATCACATTAACCATTTCGGAATTACAGCCATTTTTATTTTAGGTGTGGCCTGATTCCTCATCATTCCATGACAAATTAAGGACATAAAAGTTATAGAATTGATTCCAAGTGTTGAATTTGCATTTGGTAGCTGTTCATGGGAACTCTCAATATGGGGTCCAAAGAGATGTCAATGCAAGTGAAGGAGGCCATCATTAGACTGAAAAGACAAAACAGACCTATCAGATCAACAATTTGGTACATTCTTAAAAAGAAGGAATGCACTGGTGAGCTCAGCAACACCAAAAGCCCTGGAAGACCATGGAAGACAACTTAAGTGGATGATCACAGAATTCTTCCCTTGTTGAAGAAAAATCCCTTCACAACATCAACAGAAGTCAAGAATACTCTATAGGAGGTATCATTGTCAAGTCTACAATCAAGAGACGCCTTCATGAACGTAAACACAGACAGTTTACCTCAAGATGCACACCACTGGAGACACTCAAGAACAGAAAGGTCAGTTCAGACTTTGCTGATCAGTTCTGGAACAAGATTCATTGGACAGATGAAACCAAGAAAAACTTGTACCAGAATGATGGGAATTGAAGAGTATGGAAAAGGAAAGGAAGGGCTCATATCTTCCAAAGCATAAAACATCATGTGTCAAACATGGTGGAGGCAGTGTTATGGCATGGGCATGTATGGCTGCCAATGGAACTGGATCACTGGTGTTTAATGATGATGTGACTGCTGACAGAAGTAACAGGATGAATTCTGAAGTGTATAGATCTGTACATCCTGCTCAGAAAAATACTGCAAAACTGACAGCACAGCGCTTCACAGTACCGATGGATAATGACCTGAAACATACAGCGAAAGCAGCCAAAGAGCTTCTTACGGCAAAGAAATGGAATGTTTTTAAATGTCTGAGTCAGTCGTCTGACCTTAACCCAATAGAGCTGTTTTTCACTTACTGGAGACACGACTGAAGGCAGAAAGACCCACAAACAAGCAGCAACTGAAGGCGGCTGCAGTAAAGGCCTGGCAAAGCATCTCCAGGGAGGAACCTCAGCATTTAGTGATGTCCATGGGCTCCAGACTTCACGCAGACATCGACTACAGGATTTGCATCCATGTATTGAAAATAATCCTAATATTTATATTTATATCCTTATATTTATAGTTAGTTTCTCCAATGACTTTTGAGCCTGTGAAAATGGAGAGACTCTAGAAAAAAATGGCTGTAATTCCTAAATGGTTAATGAAATATTTTTGTTAAACCCTTTGAATTAAAGCTGAAAGTCTACACTTCAATCACATCTTGGCTGCTTAATTTCAAATCCATTGTGGTGGTGTAGAGAGGCAAACTGACAAAAAAATGTGCAACTGTTCAAATACTTATGGACCTGACTGTAGATAATATTAGTCATATTATATTGGGAAATTAAAACCAAGCACTAGTTAGACTAAATATTGTATTATGTAAACCAGTAACCATGTTGCTAGCAAGGCTAACTATTATATAAGTAAAAGCATTGAGAATTAGCAATGTGTATCTGGGTGCAAATTAGTTCTGCAATTAAGTTTTTTTGGAATTCACTTGAATTAAAATAATAAATATTTTTGATACTGAGATACTAGCGTGACTCAGACACCTAGCTGACGTGTTTTTCTTTGGGCCTTTCCTCCATGTGACCTCTAATTAGCGAAACATGTTCACCACATAGCAAACAAACTCATTTTTCCTGAAAGTTGATGGTTGTATCTTTATGCTGCTTTTCTAAAGGTCTTTTCTTTACATTGTATATAAAAGACAGGATCCCTCAGAGGGTTAACTGTGTGATACGCATGACATTTTCCTGCAGAGCTGCTCTTTAAAAAAAGGTTGCGTAATCTATCAGCAGTGCGGGCCGATCGATCAGCACTAAACACTGTAGCTCCTCTGTGCTTTTAGCGACAACATTACAGTGTTATTTCTCCAGCTGATCGCCGGCCCCAGCGGGGTGCTTCATGAACAATCCTGCGCTAATCAAAATGTAAATTGCACGCTGTTGTTATCTCATGATGGATATTGCACTCACTGGTCCTTTTTGAAAGGCTGATGATGCAACGTGCCGTGTAAGATTACAGCACAGCAGATTGTAGATTGCACCATGCCAATAAAAGGGAAGGTTTACTGAATCCTTAAATGTCAGTCCTACTCCCCAACTGACCTTAAAACACAATTATTTAATATCCAGCACAGACAATTACAGAGCAACAGGAACAGACTGAAGTCCTTTAACTGTTATAAACAACTCCACAATTCTCCGTTTTGAAAAATAAAATAAAACAAATACTTTTTGGAAGCAATCAAACTGTCACACAACTTTTCTGTCTGCCTCCTGATTGCTAAACTGCATCTATAACACATTTTCTCTCACGCTGTAGAAATATCCAAAATATCAAAACTTAACTGGAAAATATTTCTTTCATTTTTTTTGTTGTTGTTTTTGTCCACTCACATCTGAAAATTAGCAACTGTGAAGGAGGCTTTAGGCTCCGTCCACTTGTCATGATCAAAATCAGTTTGGCACATGTTTTATTCCCCTTACACAACAGCAATCTGCCATTTATTACAATTTTTCATTTATTAACGAACAACACATTGCACATTTTATCTAGGTATAGTTACGTTTACTATTGTGGATCGTCCACACACCAAGTTAGTTCCTGTTCTCACTTACGTTATAGCAGCTATAAACAGTTGTTCCCTCACCAGCCTCTCTTTTCTCTCTATAAAAAAACGAATATAACAAATCAAGACAAATAAACGCAGCTTGTCACGTTACGGAGAAACTGCAAAGCGTAAACTCCTCTGTCCTGAAGATGTCGGAAAACAGCTTTACCTCTGACTGTTACAAAGCGCTGACACTGGAGACTCCTTCCGTAAATGGTTAATAGACACATTTCTTCATACAGAAAACTTCACCATATCTTCACCAAGTCTTTGTAATCTGTTCATGTGGAGCTTCTGCTGTTCCCTGTGAATGAGCTGTTACTATAGAAACAATAATGTATTAGAATGCATTAACAAGCTGGAATGCTTGGTAGAGCTAGTGTTATAGAAAATTACTCCACACCTTCAGATTCAAGAATTCAACAGCGCTTTGATTAGCGTTTTTTTTTTTTTTTTTTGTGAAATCTTAAGTTTTGTTGCTTTCTAATCAAATAAATTGGTGTGTCGCTTTGAACAACATCTCTCTGAATGTTTTGGCACTTTTGTAACAAAGTGTGCTTCCGACCTTCCGATGGAGACGATTAAAAAAAGGTTTAAAAGCTCCATCCAAAATTATGGCTTCTTTCTAAGTTTAATTGCTTGTCTAGAAAATCCAGTGGGAGTATGTAAATCTTTCCACTAGACTGTTCATGCTGCCAAGGCCGAGTGTGTATTCCACTGGAAGAATCCGCTCTCAAATACACACTTATCCCTTTGGTCTGCATCCAAGAGCAGCTCTCATCAGCAGTTTTCCAACCTCTGATTTTAGTCTTTCTGAAGCCCACCATCTCTGTTTCCTGCCATCTTGATGCCCACCACCACATCTCCTTCTCCTACCACCTTAAATCCCTCCATCTCTTCCTCCTGCCATCCTGAGACCCACTATCTCCTTCTAGTGCCATCCTGAGACCCACCATCTCCTTCTCCTGCCATCCTGACAGTCGCCATGTCCTTCTTCTACCATCTTAAAGCCCTCAATCTCTGCATCCTGCCATCCTGAGGCCCACCGACTCCTTCTCCTGCCATCCTCAGGCTCTCCATCTCTGCCTCCTACCATCCTGAGACCCACTATCTCCTTCTAGTGCCATCCTGAAACCCACCATCTCCGCTTCCTGGTAACAGTCGCCATCTACTTCTTCTACCATCTTAAGGCTCTCCAACTTCACCTCCTGCCATCTTGAGTCCCACCACCTCCTTCTCCTGCTATCCTGAGGCCCTCTCTATCCTTCTCCTCTGTATGGTGTGGTGTCCACTCTAGATGGACTCTTTATATATGTGTTGATCTGCCTCTGATGACTGTGCTGGAATAAAGTAAAAAAAAAAAAAAAACCTTTTTGATCCACCTGCCACATGAACATGACATAGTTGCTCACGTATGAACACACAGACACATTACACACACTCAACATGTACGAAAATAAATTTCTCAAGAAATCTAAATGTCCTTTAATCTAATGTTGTCATTGAAACTCTTTTTTCTTCTCCACAGTGTGAAATTTCTCAAGTCATTACTTAATTGACAGACTTGCAGCGAACCTTTTTCATCAAGAAATGTTTGTTGTGCTTGACAGCGAATGAAGTGAAAAGCATTGTGTTTGATTTTGGAAGCAAGGTGTTAAAAAAAATCGAGCGTACGACACATAGTAAAAAGGTGCGTGTTAATAGCTTTGGCATTTTTGCCTCCAACGTGTGTTATATTTCTTGGTGAGCAAGATTTCCATTTGCATGTTAATGAAGGTTAAGGGCAGACGCCTTTAATTATGATCCAGCAAAGTCCTGCCTAATGGCCCACTGAAGACGGCACACACTTCCCATAACTCTATTATGCAAATAACACTGCGGGCAAAAGACGTGACCCGAGAGGACGTTGTGTCCAGCCTCAGTGAAAATCTGAAAACCATAATAATAATAGTAATTAATAATTTTGTTCATGTAGCACCTTTAAGATATTTCAAATGCAGTGGTGTGTGGAGCAAAACAACAAGTCTTAACAAATTTGGAAAGCAAGGGGACATGTGTGTCTCACCTTTACTAAGTTCTACAAAACCCCCACGCCGTCCTGAGGCCTACAAGCTCCTCCACCACCATCCTGTAGCCTACACGGTCAAATTCTGCCGTTCTGAGGCCCATCATCTCCTTCTCCTGCCATCCTGAGGGCCACTGTCTCCTTTTGCAATCAAATTGAGATCTACCATCTCATTTTCCTTCAATCCTGAGCACTGTCATTTCCTTATCCAACCATCCCGAGGCTTACTAGCTCCTCCCCCACTATTCTGTGGCCTACAAGGTCCAATCCTTCCAGTCTAAGGCCCATCAGCTCATTTTCCTGCCTTCCTGAGGCCCAATATTTTCTTGTCCTTTCATCATCAGGCCCATAAGGGCAGCCTCTGGCCTCCTGAGGCCCACCATCTCCCTCTCCTACAATGCTGAGGCCAAAAGCTCATTCTGCTGGAATCCTGAGGCCCACCATCTCCTTCTTGTGTCATCCTGAGGCCCACCATCTCCTTCTCCTACAGTCCAGTAGCCACCAACTCCTCCTCTCTTTTCATTAATTGACAGCATGATAACTAAAATATTGATATCCCAGTCTCAGGACTATAAGATCCCATGTTGTGTCTTTGTTCCTCCAGAGGTTCCTTCCTCCTGAGCTCCGTCCTTTTCCACCTTTGGCTTGTGCTTTAGTTAAGCTACTTTACAACCCTCTTTATTGTACAAATTCTCTATAAAATACAAGTATATATCCTGTTTTAGTAAACATGTATAACAAATGTCATTTAATATGAAGTACAAAAGTACATATATATTAAAGTAAAGAAAGTGATTAAAAAAAACATTCGAAGAAAAATGATGAAATAACTAAACAGTGTTGTGGTAATGATTAAAAAAAAAAACAAGCAGAATGTGTAGCATGGAAATAAATGCAGATGCTGTGGTAATGAACAGTGACAGGGACTGATGGGTTTATCGAGCACTCCCGATGGATGCATGCTAATGTTGCTGACGGATTTATGAGTCCGTATATTATCATGTTCGTTTCCTTGTTTACTTATACAACTTGCAGAGGTAGCCTTATACTTTATTTTTTAAATTGCCATAATTTAATTTAATTTTAATTTTAAACTAGCTGAATTCAAAATGTTGAGGGAAGCAATTTTATTTAATATAATTTACTTTATTTTTTTATTTTATTTTATCATTTTTTCCCTGAGGCTATCTGTTCATTTAGTTTGCCGTCTCGTCAGTTCAGACAGCAGTCGTAAATCACATTAGCATCTCTCAGTTTACAGACCCAACGCAGCTTTTTCACTTGTGTGTGTGTGTGTGTGTGTGTGTGTGTTTGTCAAGAAGGACTTAAACAACAACAAAAAAAGCACTTGTGAATGATTTCCTGAGGCTAATTGAGTCAAGGATGAAAAAAATGAGGTCAAGAAAGAGCAGAGTGGGCGAGGAGATGAAAAATAAAAAGGGAAACGTGGCGAGGCAGGCTGTCATCGGTAGCCACATCAACACCATCACAAAAAAAAAAATCCATGCGGGAAATATTCGATTCTTTTCAGTGACACGAGTCTTTTTATTTTGTTCGGCTAACGAACTTGCTCAGAATGGCAACTTGCTCAGATTGTTCGGTAGCACTTCCTGTTTGTTTACACTGATGTCATTTATTTTGACTGTTAACGTTTCTTTGGTAAACATCCTGATTCAGACGAAAAAAGAAGAACAGATTGTACGGAGGTCTATTTTCACTCAGTAATAAATTCAAAGCTGAAAATCTATTTATTAATTGATTTATATGAACGTAGAGTCTTCTTTAACTCTTCTGCTACATGTGACTAGCATTAGCATCATTACAGGAAGTGAAGGAGGTACAAACTTCTACAGATGACCATGATCAAGGACATTTATTTATTTATTTAAGATGTAGAATATGAGAGAACAGAGCATTCAGCCCTGAAGTGATTGTTCTTTGTCTCTGTCTCACACACACACACACAAACACACACCTTACAGAAAATTCAGAACGTTAAACCACGTTACACACTCGGCTTCATAGCAGGATTTTGTCTTTCCTTTACTGCACGTGTGAAGATGTGGATTTATCCGAGATGTGTTCCATCGTAAGATAATCACTGCTGAGAGTCGAGTGTGTGTGTGTGTGTGTGTGTGTAATCACTTCGAAGATATGAAGATAATACTGATGTACTAGACTCATTTTATGAAAATAAGAAATACTGATTTAGATTTTCGTAAATAGATAGATAGATACACTATATTACCAAAAGTATTCGGTCACCCATCCAAATGATCAGAATCAGGTGTCCTAATCA
>CM075027.1:961275-986089 GCA_037576675.1 Pangasius sanitwongsei
AGTCAAGGCAGGTGACCGAATACTTTTGGTAATATAGTGTAGATAGATAGATAGATAGATAGATAGATAGATAGATAGATAGATAGATAGACAGAAATGTGCATGTGAGGAATAAAACTGTGTGTAATGAATCTACTTCATTGTGTCGTTTTTGCAGAACATGCCCTGGCTCTCACCAGACAGATGGCTTGCTCTCTTTTTTAGGCGATATGAACTGTTGTAATAAAACTTAATGATTTTCACAATTGCCTCTAAAGTGTGTGTTATTGGCCACCGGCTCTGGCTGGAACCCGCCAGTGTGAGTGTGATGAACAAAAAAAAATGTCCGTCTGGTCTGCACGGGCGGAGTTAATGAACGATAACGTCTCTACTAAAGCACTTACATACAGAATGTTACTTTAAGTTCAGCATCTGCAACGATTACGCCGCAAAACGTGTTGGATGAAGGAATGTGGAGGAGGATGATGAGGATGATGCGGATAAAGAGACTAAGTTACGAAGTTATAAAGAGACTGAAGTTATTCAGGGTGTCTTTGAGGTATTTGACTGTATTTAACATTCAGATTTGGGAATGGTGAGGTGAGGAAGCTCCGCCCACTTTGGCTGTTAGATCAAATTGAAAAAAAAATAAATAAATAAATAAAAATATCACCACTTTTGTCAGACCTCACTGCAGCATAAATTTAACTGTTTGCTCACCTTTACCAGAAAAATGAAACAACCAACAAAGAGAACAGGTTCAGTGAAGAAAATGAGGAAGCGTTTACCCTGCGATCGCTCGCGTCGCTTGTGCTGCTGTTGCTGCGTGTGTGTGTGTGTGTTCCACACTGAAGAACCCTTTTTTTTCTAAGAGTATACACTTTTAAGACTTGCCTTTTATGCTTGTTCCTCTAAGGGAGGCCTTAAAGCTTCTGTGTGGAGGCCTACAACATATTGTTTCTCTATCAAAAAGGTTCCAAACCAGAACCGTTTCAGTACACTAACAACCCCTTGAATGATTTTACACTGAACCTTCAAGAGTTCCCCCAAGAACGACAACTGAAGAACCTGAAAGATTCTCAAAAATGTCCTTTTTTCTATGGATTGAGGCTATCCACAGGGTTCCTCGAGGGTTCTTTAAGGGTTCATTGGAGATGCAAGTCCTGTAAAATAAGTATTAAAACACGGGAAGAATTCAAGTCTTGCGTCATTACAGACTGACACTGTACGCTTTTTGGCCTGATGTTGCTGACGTAAACAGAGCGTAAGAAAGTAATGTTTAGGTCTATCGTTAGAGGATCTTCATCGAGTAACCCGACATGGAGAACACACGCTATCACACAGTCTGCTGTAGAATTCAGAACAGAGTTTAAGTACAGGATCTCATGCAGTGTGACGAGGAATCATCTTAAAACCCTTCTGAAATCATTCAGTCTAAAACCGGCGAGATGCTGTCATGTTTTTCATTAATATAATCCGACCAATAATTTAACTTACCTGAGATAATGTTTAAACATTTTTCTTTTTATTCTCAGTGTAAATGCGCTAGTTTTCGTGTCCTTGGCTGAAGAATCTCACAGCCGGCGACGTCCTCGGTCAGGAGAAAGTCATTTATTTCCTCTGACCTGCCTGGTCAAGTGGATTGAAACTGAGCTGTGGTTTCTTTCTCTCTTTCCCTCCTCTTCCTTTTTTGCAGAAAGACACACAGCGTGTCTGCAATTACCTCACACGGCTGAAGGTGACAGGGCCGCGGTTCGGCGCTGATACTGGACTCGAGACCTGTTCTTGTATGTTGACACCATTAAATTGGCGATGAGGAGCAGAGATTGAAGGTCTTTCTCTCTCGGTGTGTCTGTCTCTCGATGCATCTGCTTCTCATCGCTTCACATCTCGACTCTCAGAGTGCTCTTAACACTGCTGTACTGTGCACTACTTAGCAATGTTCTGTCCTGTTGACCCAGGCCATCTATTTACGTTTTATATTCGGGAATCTATTTAAAAATCCTTCATTTATCTTCACAAACTGACCTGAGCATCAAAATTCATATGTAAAAAAAATAATCTTCTTCCAGTGTTGCTCCTGTCTCTTTAAAAAGATCCCTTTGACCCAAACAGAAGGGTTTAGAAGTCATGGGATGAAATGAGGTGTGTGTGTGTGTGTGTGATCTGGTTCTCGGTTAATGGCCTCGCTAACCGCAGGACTCCTCCACCCAGGGTTCCACAGAGGACATTATTCAAAAGTGTCAAAAGTGAATTTCAACTTCAAAGAGTCAGGAAAAGCAGGATTTCGCTCATTAGATGAAGAAATCCTCCACCACCACCATCACGACCCGGAGAAAAATAATGAAATAAAGAAATCTAATCAAAAATCAAAAGTACTTTATTTAACCCTTAATGCTAGGTCGTTGTTCTGCTTAAGCACCATTAAAACATTAAAACATTCAAATAAAATAAAATGTGATGATTATCAAAGTGATGATTAGTTTCTTGAATTTGAAACCCCTTATTTCCAAGATAGATAAGCAGACAGACAGACAAACAAACAAACAAACAAACAAACAAACAAACAAATAACGGAACAGTATTAAAAGTGTAGTCTGATGCAGTAGCTCTGAGAAATGAACATAGATTTAAATAAAAGTTCTTGTTCCTACACACCGGCCCGTCACTGTGAAAACAGGCCACACTTTTTTCTCTTTAAAATGGGAGCATTAATACCGGGATAAATTCCGTCCGAGTGAAAGCGAGTGAGAGCGATTTCCGTGTGAATGCTGTTGTAATTAAATCTCATAAGTTTGAGAAGTTTACAGTGGGAAGAACTGAAGCGTGGCCGTGCAGCGAGTCTCTACTTCTGCCGCCTGAAAGCAGAACCTCACACTGCGCAGGATATGAAATTAAAATCAGTGCCAGAGTCACACAAGAGGCTGTTTAACGGGGATTTAATCGAGCTTGCAGTCTCTGCCTGGAGCCCTTCATCTCTTTATGCTTAAGGTTATCATGTGATAACACACTTTTCGCTGATGCGTTTTTTTTTTTTTTTTTTTTCCACAAATTAAAGAAGCACTGCATTTCCATAACTTCCCTGACGGCTCTCAGGTCTCTTTCGTTCTAATAATATGTGTTATTCGATTCACTGAATATATTTATTACATATTTTTTCAGTTTGATAAGCAATCCTTTTATAAAGATTCAAATTTTCAGGTCATTTTTGTCACTGCTACTTACACACAGAAGAAGTGACCTGAAGCAACTGCATTATGATCTGGATTAGATCCAATCTACTCACTTTATGTACATCATTTAGAGTTTTTACATGGTTTTGTTTTATTTTTTTTGTAACTACAGCCTGTACACAGAGTTGCCAGCGTAAGTCAAACATTATGTAGGGAAAGTTGCTGGTATTCAGAGTCGGGTTACGCAGCTGCTTAAGTGGATTTTCTGAGCTCCACATTCAGATTATTAAAATCACCTGTGTGTAGTTCACACCTCCGAGGTTTCCAGACTTTTCTTGAGTAGAAACATCTGAGACGGAGTTTTTCAACAGCTTCTAAACTTTAATGAAGCCGAGATCAAATTAATAAAATAAAGCATATTCAGTTTTTGTGTTCATTCGATGCCCTCTGCTGTAAAGAAAACGTGCTCACGGTGTGAAGGATAATCTGACCTAGCGCTCATCTGTTACGCTTACAGAGAAACTTTAACTTCATTCACCACTTTATCCATAAAATATTCACTCTTCCAGATAAGCCTTGTCTCTGATTAAGATGCGTGAATTAAATTAATAGTATCATATTTAAGAATTGAATATTGACCTCGAATTCCATTCCATAGTGATTTTTCCATGTATTTACAGCCATTTTATAAATTTTAGCATATTGGCATATTGTAGTTACATCAAACTGGCAGACAGTGGTGCTGGATTTAACACTGCTCATCACTCGATATCACACAAGAAAAGAAAAAAATGGGGCAAACTCCTTCCTGTGAAATTGTCTGAATAGCGCTTAGGTCCTATGGTATCTTAAGATATCAAGTAGAAATACTTTACAGTAAATAAAACACTTTTATTTGTACCCTGCATGCTGAATATTGTGGTCCGGCACGTATTAATTATTTAGACGGAATTAGAGGACTGGAAACACTTAATTAAAGTGTTATATATCACCAGAAATATGAACACATTCCCAGGCGAGAACTTGCTTGAGTTTAAATGGGTTTAAATAAAGATCACATTGCGGAACATTCTGTCTATAAAGCAAACAAGGAGATGAGAACTTACAGCTACTTAATCCCAAGGACATCATCTTAAACTAAAGACAGTGCAGTGAGAAAAGAGGCTGAGCGAATTAAAGGCGAGGGGGCGATTTGTATGAATAAGGCGAAGGAGAGTGCAGTAATGGAGGCTGAGACGGTGTGAAGCAGGACAAGGCTTCTCAATCTCCACTCTAATAGACAGCGACTGAACTGAATTACAGCGAGCAGAAGAGTCTGAGATCAGCAGCATCGGTATTCACCGCGCGTCACTCTCCGGCTTTAACGCCTCCCTGAGTACAGTGCGGTTAGACGCTGAAGTCTCTCTCGTACATTTTCTTACATCATCTCTGCTTCAGGAAAGAATCTGTAGAAGGACATGCTAATGCTAAAAGGCTCGACATGAACAGAGCTCTACTAGACAGTTCTAATCATTATCCTACGTTCATGCTAGCAAACAGATACAGTGACATGACTGACTCAACAAATTAGCAATAAATCTATTGTATTTGTTTGTTTGTCCCTCTTGAGTAGATAAATCATTCTGGTTGTGAGTCAGAGTCACTCCTTTGCTTGAGTAAATGAATCACGTGAGTCATGACCGAGATACGCTCCTTTCTCATTCAGCAGCTCATGACTCTGATTCATTCTTCTTGTGTTCAGCAGCAGATCAGAATTTGAGCCGGTGAATCATTTTAGTCATGACTGAGATTTACTCCTCTCACCATCAACAGGTTATAGTTTAAGTCACTGAATCATTTAAGTCATGAAAAAGATTCGCTCCTCACACATACATTATGTCAGAGTGTGTTTCAGAGAATCATTTCAGTCATGATCGAGTTTCACTCCTCGTGCATTAGTATAAATCAGCCAATCCTTAAGTCGTGACTGAGGCTCATTTGCATTCTGCAGGTCTGTGATTAAATCAGTGAATCGTTTTGGTCATGACTGACATTTGGTCCTCTAATTTCTCTTTTTTTTTAAGCAGGTGGCTGTTTGAATTACTGAATCATTCTGTTCATGAATAAGATTGGCTCGTCTCATTTTAAGCAGGTCGGTATTTTCATTAGCAGATCTTTTAGTCATACTTGAGATTCTCTCTTCTTGTGTTCAGCAGATCAGTGTTTATGTCTTTGGGAAAATTTTTGGGAAAAAATGCAGCTAAACAAATGAGGGAATGAATCTGAAGTGAACTTTGATAAAAATGACTCGAGTCACTGAAACATTTCAACTCTAATTCTGTACAGCAGCAAATCAAATTAACTCTTTTTTTTCATTTTGTACAAATTAAATATAAAATTTTGATGGTGCAAATGCAAATTCAATTCAATTCAATTTTATTTGTATAGCACTTTTAACAATGGACACTGTCACAAAGTGGCTTTACAGAAATAAAGACATTCAGGATATAAATTTTAAATGTATGAATTTATCGCTAATGAGCGAGCCAGAGGTGATGGTGGTGAGAAAAACTCCCTGAGACATCATGAGGAAGAAACCTTTAGAGGAACCAGACTCAAAAGGGAACCCATCCTCATCTGGGTGACGCCGGATAGTGCGATTATAAATCATTTCTCTTCTATAACTGTGTACTACATGGACAAATAGTGCGATTGTGTAACCAGGAAATTCATTACAGTTTTCACATGGAGTCTGTTTTGTTGAACTCATTCTCTGTTCACTGATGGAGACTTGAGTGCAAAACTGTTCGTGGGAATTGCAGTCCTAAAGCCATCATAGCAATTGTAGTCTTAAGCCATTGTAGCCTAACTATTCATATGAATTGTGGTCCAAAGCCATCTTCATGGTTTCTAAGTGCTACCATCCTCAGTAATCAATGATCTTCAGGCCGTCCGTGTCGGAGGTCGTCCTCAGCAGCAGCGAGTGGTTTCCAATTGATGAGAACTCCAACCAGAAGTAGGGCATCAGGATGGATCAGACAGGTCCGGATCGCAGGAGAGGTCAGGATCACTGGATCAAATGATTGGCTGTAAATTCTCCAGACCAATCAGATGAATCTTTTGTAAAACTAAAGCTGGTTTAAAATATAAAAAAAACACTACCAAGTCCATAATTTTATTTCATCATCATTTTGCTTATTATTAAACGAGGAGATATAATCAGCCATGAAGCCTTTATCTACATGCATAAGTTCACAGAGTGTTGAGCAACACGTTCGTCTGTGTGTACAGCAGGACAGTTGGATGACCGCTGATGTAGCCGATGTTCTTCACGCAGGACGGATTAGCAGCGACTCCATCATCAGATACGGGGGTGTGAGACAGCACAGGAAGGAGGCAAAAAAATATCTCTCAGCACATCTGGAGGTATAAGTGCTGCAAAAAGTGTGAATATTCAACAGATTTTTGTCTGGTGTGTGAGCGTGTGTGAATGTGTGTGAGTGTGTATTAGCATCACACTTGAGGGAGTTGCTCTAGTGCCACAGCAGATGGCCTCTCCATGCACCACCATTTCCTCTCACGTAATGTTTCTTGGTGCAAAAAAACTCACACCAGTGGTCCCAACATGAACAGGAAGCTCGTCGTCATCAATATTCATCTGATCAAGATACATTGAGGGAATTTTATTAAATTTAGAAATAAATTTTAATCTACATCCAGATTCCTGTAAAGCTGCTTTATGACCATGTCCACTGTTAAACATGCTATATAAATGAATATAAATAAAACTGAACTGAAAATGATCGATAACATTATTGTGATGAACACATACTGTGTAATATATCACTAAATACATCTTTATTTGTCTAAAGTTATGTTATAAAACTTATGGTACACAATTGATATTATTCTTAATCTTAATCAATTTGGTGAAACATGACCAAAAGTGGGGGACAACAAATATGCTCACTGATTAAAATCCATTAATAATAATAATACTGATAATAATAATAATAATAATAATAATAATACGCAGTGCTGTTGAATTCTGGATTGTGATTGGTCAGAAGGTGTTGATTAGTTTTCTATAATTTATAGAAATTTATATTATTTCTATAAATTATAGGTTTATATGAATGCACTCGGTTTAATAGGTTATCGTTTCTATAGTAACAGCTCATTCACAGGGACGTGTACAGCGGAAGCTCCACACGAACCAATCAAAGAATCGCTGATGTGAAGTTTTCTGGAATAAGGAGATGTTTATTTAACATGTATGGAAGGAGTCTCCAGTGGCAGCGCTTTGTAACAGTCAGAGGTAAAGCTGTAACTTTTCAGCTAAGTAAGTTTTCTCTGTCTTAAGGACAGAGGAGTTTACCTTTTGTGGTATCTCTCTCTCTCTCTCTCTCTCTCTCTCAGGTATCTGCTCGGCTCTGTATTTAACACCAGGCTACAGGATACAATATGTTAATGCACACTTCCTGCCATGTGGAGCTCCATAAATTAGGAGACATGAAACAGCATATGCATGTTCACCGTCACGCTGCTCGTGGCTTCAAAGGACTCGAAGGAAACGCCACAACAGATGAACGAGAATAACGCGAGCAGATGACCACCATCTGGGGGGAAAAATCGGACCAGGGCTGGGCTTCGGCCAGCGAGACGTGATAAACAAGCTGATTACAGAAAGAAGTCCAGAACACCGGGACACATAATCCCAGTCCTGCTGGGATCAAACACTCTGCTCAATGAAGCTCAAGTCATCACACACACAGAAACATTAAAAAACACGACATTTTACAAAAATGCCATCAGGTATAGCGCTACACTATCAAACAATGTTTTTTAGTTAAATGTGTTGTTTATCCATCATTGTGCCATGTGTCCGCTCCAAGACATCGGCATTGTGATGAAATCTGCTCACACTCCACTTCTTCAAGAGGGAAGTGAAGAATCTGTCCATCTGGACAAAATGATGCCCCATAAAATTCAGAATAATTCTGAGGCCTGGTTCAGTTGGCAATAAAGCTATAAGCACTAACTCCGCCCCCAACTTAACCACAACCAATCAGAACTGAAATCCTAACCAGTACTGGAGTGTTTATTTTCAAAAGCAGTGGATGGATGGATGGACAGACAGACAGACAGACAGACAGATAGATGACAGGCAGACAGATAGATGGATGGATGGATGGATGGATGGATGGATGGATGGATAGGTAGACTGACAGGCAAACAGTTACATAGATATATAGATAGTTTAATAGTTGGATAGATAGATAGATAGATAGATAGATAGATAGATACCTTTATTTTTATACAAATAGAGCAGATTGAAATAATAAAATGAAAATTAAAATAATAAAATTAGAAGGAAAACAATAAATAGAAATAGAAAATGAAAAAAAAGTGAAAACAGAGAGAAAAGGAGAACAGGAGAAGAAATGATTCTCCATCACAGAAGCAATCTATTTATCCATCTGTCTGTCTGTGAAATCTACTGTAATACAGAGAGGGATGTAGAGAGATGAATGTGTGCATGAGAGAGAAAAAAATAAATTATGAGAGAAAAAGATAAATTAGCGAGAGAGAGAGAGAGAGAGAGAGAGAGAGAGGGAGAGAATGAATCTCATTCCTGCACAGATGGACAAGTGTGTCAAAGAGTCATCCCTCCATCCCCTCACACATTTAACAGTGTGAATAAAATGTCCTTTATTCTCAGTGAGGAGAGGACAGAGAGGAGATGAGACGTTGACAATGATGTCACTTCCTGCGTCTGACTGCAGGGGGCGCAGCAGGATGGGAAATGTGCTCGAGTCGAGGCGTGGGAGTGAGACACTGTAGTGTGACTGAGGCAGTCCAGGACAATCCCTTTATTTTATACATCTAAAATAACAGACAGACAGATAGATGGACAGACAGATGAACAAGAAGACAGACAGACAGACAGACAGACAGACAGATAGATGGACAGACAGACAGAACAGAGATAAATAGATTCTCTCAATCCTCCATTTTTTCTTCTGTCTTTCTTCACTCTGTTCTCTCCATCCTCCTTTATTCCTTCCATTCCCTTAAATCCTCTCTCTTCCTTTCCCTCCATCATTCCCGTTCACTTTTCTCAATCCTCCCTCACTCTATGACTCTATCTCTTACTTGGTTCTCTCAATCTATCCTCCCTTATCCTGTTCCCTCCATCGTCCTTTGCTTGTTCCCGCCATCACCTATCACTCTGTTCCATCCAGCTTCCTTTCCTTTTTTCCCTTCATCCTTTCTCATTTTGCTCTCCACCATCCCTCGTTCTCTTCCCTCCACCATCCCTCATTGTCTTCTTCCCCCTTTTTGACTTGTTCCCTGTTCTCTGTCATTCTTTGCTTTAGTCTCTCCATCCTCTCATTCTCCTCACTCACTCTATCCTCTCCATCCTCCCTTATTCCATTCCCTTCATCTTCCCCCCTCCTTTCCCTTCACTGTTTTCCATCCAACCTCCCTTACTGTACTCTCTCCATCTTCCCTCACTCTTTTCTGCATCCTCCCTCACCCTGTTCCCTCCATCGTCCCTTATTCCATTCATCCCCCTTCCTTTCCCTCTATCATGTTCTTCTTGTTCTCTTTCTCAATCATCCCTAATTCTGTCCTTTCTATCCTGTCACTCTTCTATCCATCCTCCCTCACTCTCTTCCCTCCATCCTCCCTCATTCTCTGCTCTATATCCTCCCCACTCTGTTCTCTCCATTCTCCCCTTCCTTTCTGTCCATCCTCTCTCACAATTTTCTTTCAATCATCCTTCACTCTATTCACATCGTCCCACATTCTTCATCCTTCCTCACTCTATTCTCTCCATCCTCCCTCATTTTCCATCCTCCATCATCCTTTGTTCTCTTCCCTGCACCCCCCATTTTGCACTCCAGCTTTTGAAATTAATAATAATACTTTAAAAAATGCAGTTTGTCGTGTTACTGAGAAACCGCAAAGGGAGAAACCTGAAGATATCCAAAAGTTGCAGATTTACCACTGACTGTTACAAGACACTGACACTGGAGTTTAAAATGTTAAATCTATCTATCTATCTATCTATCTATCTATCTATCTATCTATCTATCTATCTATCTATCTATCTATCTTTTTGTAATATTCCTGTGTTAAATTGCTTTTAATTGTCAATAAGAGCATCTTTCAACATAGATTTTGATTTAAAAATAAAAAAGACATGTTGAGACACACTTTCTTCTGTTAAATAAATTTAACTCTACACATAAAACCTTCGCAGATTAAAACATGTTAAAACCATCATATTATAACTAAAACTGAAAAAATGGACATCTTTAAATCTTGAAAAAAAAACAGACTACATTTCCTACAGTTCCACACCGGTCACATGACCTCCACCTTTATTTTTATATACACCGTTCCGCGTTGTGTCCGTGTTTCCTCGGCGAACACGTTCATCATTTTACACGCCGCTAATCGAAAACAGAGAAACCGGTCTCGTAAAGCGAGCTGTAATGAATGTGTCCTTGTATAATTTAACATATTAGTTATATTCCCCTGATTGAAACCTTGATTACGAAACTGGTTCTGACGGAGGCATAGATCCAGTGCAGATGCAGCAGCGGTGGATCTTTAAGTGATCCCTCGCTCCGTCCTCGTCTCCCTTAATGATGCTCTTTAATGGCTCTTCCTCGCTGTACATGGCCACTTTATGATGGATGTTAGGGGAGGTGTAATTGGAAATAATGAGCCTTTTATTAGGACGCCGTTCCCCCAAACCCAGCGTACAGCAATGTACACTAATGATGCAGCCTGAACGTGTGTGTGTGTGTGTGTGTGTGGTGTTATTGTTGGTGGAAGACATTTCATGAAGTCAGATATAAAAAAGTTGCAATACTGAGAACTTTTTAATTCATCATTTAACAGAAAATAATACAGTTAGTGATAGCATCATTTTACAAGCAATTTTAGCGCACAGGAGTAACAACAATAATAATAATAATAATAATAATAATAATAATAATAATAATAATAATAATAGTAGTAGTAGTAGTAGTAGTAGCTGCCACTGTTGGGCACTTGAACAAGGCCCTTATCTACATCTGCTCCAGGGGTGCCGTATCATGGTTGACCCTGCGCTCTGACCCCAGCTTCCTAGCAAGTTAAGTAACAGTTTATTATATAACAGAATTTTTTGATGAGCACCACATTCATCACAAAACTTGTATAATATGTATATGTAATAAATGTAATATATTCTTGACCATTTGAATCAATGAGTTAACAATATAAAACTTTATTAGCAAGTATCCGGTGGACAGTTTGGCAACTTGAGCAACATTCTGTCTGTAAATAAAAAAACAATAAACTCCATGAGAATTAGAAGAATAGCCTAGGAGAAGCTGAAAAAAGTTTCACATTTAATGCAAATTAGCTCAAATTAGATTAGGCGGCGCTAAATAGTCCACATGGCAAATCTGTGAAGCTTTATCTATTGTGAGTGTAAATTGCAAGTACCTGGTGGTGGCACTACAGAGCTCAGTATTTAGTCAGAGATGAGAAATCTGACATGCTTTTATAAGTTTCGGTAGATGGGATTGGTCCGCCAAGGCCTCTGCCTTCGACTGCTGCCTAATCCACAATGCACCAGACCCTTACTACTCTTCCTGCAGGGCCCACAAGAATACGGTTCTGTGTAGCTTGTTCAGGCTGTGCCCGGCCAGGTCCAATGGGTAAGGTCGCGACCACCAGGCACTCGCCAACGAGCTCCCGATGAATAGGGCCCCGGTTTCCCTATTCCAGCCAAGGTATCTGCGTCTTTGGTTGTTTATTTCATAAGGAACTACGAATCGCTCTTAGTCTGGCCCCACACCGAGGACAAGTTTGCCTTGGGATTCCCTACCAGGGGCTATTTGCCCCCGACAACATAGCCACTAGGACACAAACCCCTCCACCATGATATGGTGGTGAACATGGAACATGACCTCTCTGGTGGGGCAGGAGACAGAGCTAGTGTGGGAGGTGGAGAGATACTGTGTAGATATAGTCGAGCTCACCTCAACGCACAGCATGGGCTCTGAAACCAAACTCCTGGAGATGGACAGACTCTATTCCACTCTGGGGTCACCCTGGGTGAGAGGTACAGAGCTAGATTGGGCATACTCATAGCCCCCCAGTTTGTCGCTGGTATGTTGGAGTTTAGCTCAGGAAACGGGAGGGTCTCTGAAGATCAGTTCAGAATATTTTGTCTTCTTGGAGTCCTTGGGTGGGGTCAAACCTCAGATTAAGGCTGAACAATGTGGATTCCTTCCTGGCCATGGAACAATGGACCAGCTTTTTACCCTCAGAAAGAGCATGGAGGGCTCATGTGAGTTTGCCCAACAAGTTCACATGTGTTTTGTGGATCATGCCCCTCGAGGGGCTCCTGTGGATGGTGTTTCAGGATTTTAGGGTGCCAGACCTGTTATTAAGGGCCATTAGGTCCCTGGACCTTGTACAGGGAGAGTCTGGTCTGTATCACCAACATCAGGCCAGACTTACTCCCGGTGCGTGTTGAGCTCTGCCAGGGCTGCCCTTTGTCCCCGATTCTGTTCATGATTTTCATGAAGGTGTGGAGGGGGTCCAGTTTGGTGACCTCAGGATAGCATTTTTGTTATCTGATGATGTGGTCCTGTTGCCTTCATTGAGCAGTGACCTCCAGCATGCTCAGGGTGGTTTGTAGCTGAGGCCGGGATCAGGGACAGCACTTCCAAATCTGAGGCCATGGTTCTCAGCCAGAAAAGGGTGGGTTGTTGGGTTGTTCCTTCAGGTCGGGAATGAGGTACTGCCTCAAGCAGATGAGTTTACATACCTCGTGATCTTGTTCAAAAGTGATGGTAGAGTGGAGAGAGAGATTGAAAAATGGATCAGTGCACCATCAGCGGTTATGCGGACATTGTTCCAGTCTGTCTTGGTACAGAGAGAGTTGAGATGAAAGGTGAAGCTCTCAATTTACTGTTCAAACTACATCCCAATCTTCACCTGTGGTCATGAGCTTTGGGTAGTGACTGAAAGAATGAGGTCAGCAGAAATGAGCTTCCTTTGCAGGGTGGCTGGGCTCAGCCTTAGAGCTAGGGTGAGGACCTTGGACATTCTGGAGGAGCTCAAAGTAGAGTCGCTGAGCCTCTGCATTGAACAAAGCCAGCTGAAGAGGTTCAGGCAGCTGGCTAGGATGCCTCCTGGACACCTTCCTGGAGAAGTGTTTTGGGCATGTCCAATGGGGAGAAGACTCAAGGACTAGATGGAAAGATTATATCTCTCTTCTTGTCTGGGAGCGCCTGAGTGGAGGAGCTGGAGGAGGTGGCTAGGGGGAGGGAGCTCTGAACATTTAAATAAAATGGACTAATTTTATTAATTTATTAAGTTACTATTTTTTAGTTAGTTTGTATAACTTTATTTAGCTTTTGTTTTAAAATGGTTTATAGATGTTTTTCTACAGTTACTACCATGTGATTTATTCTTTATTGTATATGATATTATATAAACTTATTTTCCCCGTTAGGCAAATATTATCTTGTTGTGTAATTGAGATCGATAACAACCATCTCATGAATGTTGACTCGTCTGTTTGTTAATTTCCTCGCCTGATGTTAATGAGAAAGTGGAGAACGTTCCAAAGGCTTTACGAGGTCAAAGCCATTCAGCGGAAGGAAACATCGTTTTTCTCCCGTATTGTTTACTGGAGCTTTCTAAACACATTATTCTGTTCATGAAAACATGTCGTGTATTCACTTCAAATCTAATCCAACTCTGTAATGCGTGTACAAATGTTCTGCACTGAAAGAAACTCTGACTCACCGCTTACCTTCTGAAATAAGTATTGTAAAGACATTACGTTTATCACAGAACATAAGAGCGTCTGTTTTACCCGAGAAAAAGAAAACCAGATCAAGGCTTTAAGACAGGAGAAAGACAATAGACAGATAGACAAGCAAAAAAGGAGTGCATGTATAAGTTTAACATAGATAGATAGATAGATAGATAGATAGATAGATAGATAATCACAAAACAAGCCAAAACAAGCAAAACTAGATCCAATTAGATCTCAGAAAGTTTTTAAAAATATGTTCTGTTATCGTTACAGGCTATTTTTTTTTTTACCACAGAAATAAATTGATAAAATTAAAAATTGAATCAAAATAAACAAAACACTACACTATGTTTTTAAAAATAACACACATTTATTTACATTTATTTTACAATCAACACAAAAATGGTATTGCATAAAGCCAATGATTTAAAGCTAAATTTAATCTTTCAGGAATTCCCTAAAATGTTTATAGCTGTGTGTGTGTGTGTGTGTGTGTTAGCAGTGCAATATGAAATGATCATAAGACCATAAACAGAAATAATGAAGAGAAAAACAGCAAAAATACAGAAAAATTGCAAAAATACAGAAAAAAACAGTTTCACTCTGCAACTCATTGTCACTACTGCTTTTAACACGGCTTCATCTAGAGAGCTCATACTGACACTGACTCACACACACACACACACACACACACACACGGCTTGGTGTGATGGAGTAGAGTGGCAGTAGAGAGAGAGACAGAGACAGAGTGAGCAGCTAAAGAGTGTGACACATGACCTATTAGTGTGTGTGGTATGTTATTTTTGTGATAGCTGTAGGAGAAAACACACACACACACACACGCACACACACACATACACACACAAAGTCCATTGTATTATAAGAATAGACAACTAGCATTAGCTAATATTGTCTAACTTAGTCATTCATGTGTTCTGTTTTTACAGACTTTCAAACTTGTTGAAATGATTCATTCACAGAGTGAACAAACTCTGATTCTGAAAAACTTTGGTAATGTTGGTGATCAGGAAGCAAACATAAATATTTGTATTTATTTGAAATACATTTATAAAAATCAATCATTCACCTTAATGAACATGTCTAGTTATTTTATGAAGTAAGAGTTTAAGTACATTATGAACTGAAATGATTCACTGATTCAAACACTGATTTGCTGAATGAGAAAGGAAGTGAATCACGGTCATGACTGAAATGATTCACTGATTCATACACGGATTCATTGAAAGAGAGAGGAACAAATCTCCGTCATGATCAAAAGATTCAGGGATTCAAACACTAAATCCATGAACAGCAAATAAACATATCTCGGTCATTACTGAAATTATTCACAGAATCAAACACTTACTTGCTAAATCAACAAATACTGGTTATGACCAAAATGATTCACTGACTCGTGTGGTGCGGATCAGGTTTGGCAGAAAAGCATTTTCAAATGCAACTTAAATAATTCGTGGATATTTAAATAACACAGACGGATGAACATATAATGTAGGTCTACGTAAAATCTGTTTCATCATGACACAGTTCTGGATATGACTGGAAATCTAGCTTTGGCTTCTGTGTTTAAATTTTGCAGTGTTGCAGTGAACGACACTGAGTCATTCACCTTTATGACTCTGAATCGTTTGTGAATGAAGCATGTCTAGTTATTTAGTGCAAACTACCGTGCTGCTAGACATGGCCAGATACTATTCATTCCTTTTTAATGTATTTTTAAGGATAAAATTCTTCTTCTTCTTCTTCTTCTTCTTCTTCTACTTCCTTTATTTATTTATTTAGCTAGTTACAAATCCAAAAGAACTATTAAGGGAAATTCCCCTTATAGAAAATATTGCTGTTTTTTAACAAATGAAATAACTTTTCATAAATATATATATTTTTTTACTTTCTAATCAGTAAACATTATGTACAAATATATTTAATAATTTTATAATCTCATTATCAGTAATATAGGGTATAATTACTTATATTCCAGATGTTTTACTCGCTAATATCTAATTTTTTAGGAAACAGCACTAATTCTGCTGATGGACCATCAGCTAATTTTTGAGGGAAGAAATCTCAGATCGTATAAAACCTGTAGCTAAAGACTTTCAGGTGGACCACATTTCCTCTGAACACAAGGTCAGAGGTATTAAATGGAAAATATGGACTCCATCAGATTAAAGAAAAGAGAAGGAGCTCTAAACACAGGTGTGGGATTAAATTAAACTCTCACTGCTTCAGCTTTAATGGATGCAGATTGAAGCTTCTGTAAAGTGAAAACGTTTTAGTTTAGATTTTAGCTAATGATTAGGAGTTTATACAGGATTTGAGGTGATGTATCAATAGACACAGGGAAAGTTTTGCTTTTTTTATGTAAGGAATAAAATAGGATATGTTCTGGAGATTCGGACGAGTAACCAAACAAAACAAGAAAAACACTGAACATGACACTCTGGATATTCCAATATCCATCAAATCAATTTTCAAATCAAATTCATCAAATAAAATTTAATTAGTGATGGCTCCATCTTGTCCATGCATGTTTTTTTTTTTTTTCTGATTTCTACAAACACTTAATTAGTAAATTTTTGTTTGACATTCTTTTTTTCATTGCCAGATTCCTGACCAGTGAATAACAGAATTCAACAAGGACATTTTCAGTCTCATATACACACACACACACACACACACACACCTCAGACAACTGTTTTTTTTTTTTGTTGTTGTTGTTTGTTTTTTACCTTTTGATTCCTTTAATTATACGAATGCTTGTGACCAAAGCAAAAGTGTTTCACTCTGATTCAGACTCGGACAAAAAGACTAATAGGTGTTTAAAGAGCCTTTAAGATCATCATGTGTTACTGTTTGGATTAAAAACTCTTTAGAAGAATTATGGAAAATTGGGAAAATATCTACTATTGATATAAACAAATATTTGCAGTCAACTGTGAGTGATGTAATGAATTAGATGCCTGGCACTTTGAACAGGGAAACACACACGGCAGTGGTCTGTAGGTCCTTCCACACTGACGACATGATGAAGAACTTAACTTCAAAATGGTTGTTTTTGAAGGAAACTAATGATTGACACTCGAGATTTTTAAGTTGTTGTTGTTACACTGACTGTAGCAGCCACTGAGTTTATTTATAGATGTAGCTCGAGTGTAAGTACTGGACGTGCCACTCAGTTACAGTACATTTAGGGGGAAAGAAAACAATACAACAGCTTAAAGTAGTTCTGCAGAAAATAACATCTTTGCTGCAGGTTTCATATATTTTTTAACACTACTTCAGGTGACAGTTTACAGCTCATGCATTTGTATTTATTTACATTTCTTTATCTACAAAATCAGCCCATGAGCAGCAGCTCCTGAACAAAGTAGTGGCAAATTTTTGCTGCTTATTCATTCAATATCAAAGTGCACTGAAATCACAGTTAGTGCTATGGACCTTGATACAAAACTATATCTTAAAAAAAATGTTTTGGATATGAATTTAGAGTTTGATATGTCCAGGAATACAATGATTTTTTTTTTTTTTTTTTTTTTTTATTGATGATACATAGTGTGTAAATCTTCATGATAGTCTAATTAAATGCTCTCAGGAACATACACATCGTCAGCTCTTTAGCAGTAATCAGGATTTGTTGGTGTGTCTTTGGCTGTGCATCTTCCTGCACTCCATTCCCTTCCCTTCCATCCATCACTTCATGGAGAATAAATCGCTTGAGGTTTATTTGTTTTGAAGATGGTGGAGCTTGTGTAAGGTCTCAGTTATGTGAATTTTGGGGTTCTTCACTGCTGGAGTGATTTCTTTTTTATACCCCATTTTATAAAGCCAAGTAAAAGGCTCTTGTTAAACTCCTGGGTGTTTCCTAGCTCACTAAGATACTGTCAGAGTTGTTTAGATGGGGTGGGGATGCAGCACATCTCGAACGCTACGGCATGTTCTGTGCTGTTCCAGAAGAAAATATTTCAATGTGCAGAATCAAATCACAGCTAAGAAGCCATTTCATGAAGAATTTAAATTGTATAAGAGATTTATTTAGTGTCAGTGATTCTGCGACAATAAAAAACACATTCCAAATAGCTGTTACTTACAGAGTGCGACATTTCAGAGCTCTCACTGTGAACGATGTCGTCATCAGAGGGAGTACGGATAAATAAATCATAAAATTACTTAAACAATCTTAGCATCTGGCTACTTTTAAGCTTAATCCGTCCTAGCACAGAGACAGTTGTTGTTTTTACGCTACCGTGTGGGGAAACGTTTTAATCAGAAGTGCAGCACATCTTAAAAGTTAAAACATAGTAATAAACTCTCAATTACATATTATTTTCTGATATCAAGCCGCTTTCATAACAGATTATATATATATATTTATCGTGGATGTTTGAACCTGACTGTATGTCAACACTTTAACAAAAACCTCCTTAAACACACTTCAACCTCGTTATTGTGTTCGTCGCCTCCGAGAGGTTTTTCTGCTTACCAGCAGGTTTTTCTTTTCTTTTCTTTTCTTCTTTACTGAAAGACCTCATTTCCTCTCCTGTGGCATTTATACGGTTTATACCTTTTTTTTTTGTAAAAATACAGTGTGAATAGGTGTCAGGATGTCAGATTAGTTTTGTTCAGGATTTCAGATTTAGCTCCTCGTGGTGTAAATTGAAAACCCGGAGCGAACTTTAAGCGCCATTCAGAACGTTGCGGTTCTCAATGGCGTCGTGTTGCTTTACACTAATCCCAAATGTTTATTTAGACGACAAAAAAGCAGCTAATAATAAACACGGATTACGTGAAGTATTGAGTCAGGATATGGACACAATTGATGTTTCTTCTCCATCTCTCTCTCTCTCTCTCTCTCTCTCACTCTCTCTCTCTCTCTTCCACCCCCCCCCCCCCACCCCCCCATCTCCATCTCCTCTACACTCCTGCTTTCCCGTCGTGATGTTTATGAATGGTTTGGAGAAATCGGCTTGAAGCTGTCAGGGCCCGCCGCCGATAAAAACCCAGCGGAGGAGAATGGCACCTTCAAAAACTGACACATGAAAAGGAATCGGGTTCTCTGGAGCCTTCTGCGTGGAACAGATAGGCTCTCGCTCCATTTTCCTCTCGCCCTACAAACACTCTGCTGCATTAACTTATTCAAATAGGAGGTCAAGGCACAAACGGAGGCTCTCGGCCTCGTCCCAAATACTACTGAGGATGGAGAGCAATTAGACTTGTGGAATTAATGCATTCTAATCACCTCTCTCCGGCCATCAAGGCAGGAAGTGAATCAGACGGGAAGGACAACGTGTAATGTAATGTTCATTTCTAAGGATGTGTCATGTACACGCGTGACATCATCACGCACTCTCCATAAACCAGAGTCTTTTTTTTATTTTATACACTGAATATTTTCTTTATAAGTAAAATAAATATTGTATGTGTACTATTACCAATAATAATAATGATAATAATATATTTAATAAAACTTGATAGAAGCATGTTATCCTGCTGTCTTCAAGGACATTACAATCTAAAAAAAAACGCATTATAATTATTACTAATTAATAAATGATAATATTTACCTACATTAATGACATGGTTTTAGAGGCGATGTATATGTAGTAGGTTTGTATATGTAATAAAAAGGCCACTCAGTGTAGTTCTGTTTCTTGTGTCTTTATATTTTTCCGAGAGCTAGTGGCAGTTTAATTTGGGTAAAAATCACAGAATAAACCGAGGATGACGTTTTAACGCTGTTGTATCCGTGTGTGGAGCGCTGATCCGCGGTCCTGATCTAATAATTCGAGTGAAAATGGCCGCCTGAGATCGTGTGTCTGTGAGAGAATTCAGCGTTTTGATGGTCTGCGGGATCAACGTCCCAATCAGAGCCACTTCCTGCTCGTCTCACTACATCGCCTTTTAATGTACCTCACACTGAGATTACAAGGTACCGGATAAAGTGAACTCCATTAGTGTTTCTTTTTTTTTTTTTCCTTCATTTTTTTCCCTCTGCCTTCCAAGTCATCTCTTTGTCCTAGCAGTTATCTTTCCCTGCGGTCCTTTTGAAATGCACGAGCGCGTTGCTTCCTCCGTTTGCGGCGTCTCATGCTGTGCGGGAGATTGAAGGAAACGCATTTGTAAATCAACTGCTCGGCTAGGTAATTTAGCTAATGGACTAATCGGAGCTAAACTTTGTAAATGAGGGTTTTTATGAGGAAGCTGCGCAGGAACGTTTCACCAATGTCACGGCTGATGAGCATGCAACTGAAAAATCGCCGGATGTGAGAGGAGAGAGGGATGGTGTGCTGTCTTTTCACCAGCGGTGGCACTTTTTGAGAAAATAAACTCATAATGTAGAGATGCAAAACACCATCACTGACTTCCACGACGCTTACAGTGAATGTGCTACACTTCGTCAAAGAAACGTTGTGTTCTGTCACTAAAGATAGCTGGGCAGAGATTAGAAATTGGAATAAAATTAGAATACTCGAATCCACTTCCCACACATTTAATCCATGCCTGGTTTCAATTTTACTGTAGAAATAACAGAATCTCACTTTCAGCCCAAATCGTAACTAGTCATGACCTTGCAGTTATCACCTACACGACCTTTCAGTGTGCGTCCTGGCATTATAGCTCTAAACATGCTGTTTCTAAACTGATGTAAAAAATCATAACACATTATACAGGTACTGACTGCGCTTATTAACAGAGATGGTACCGATCCGATACCCAGGAGCAGCATCGGGTCGATACCCGCAAAACAATAAATAAATAAAAATGGTGGATCATATATCAGAGAAAAAAAAAGAATTCATTTGATCTAATCCTCTGACTAATGGAAAATATTTTTTTTTGGAACTGGAAGTGTTTACATATAAAGACCTGATTGTATTTTTGTTTGTGTTAAGATTAATTTAATTATATTTATACTCTATACTCATATACTTACATTTATTATATTTGTAGTTTTGTTTAAAGTGTGTTTTTAGCTTTGTTTTTTTTACTGTATTTTTTCTTCATTTAAAAGAAAGAAAGAAAGAAAGAAAGAAAGAGAGAAAGAAAGAAATATAAATACAAAGGAAAGCAAGTTGGGATAATATGGCAAAATAAGTAAAAGGAAGAATGCATTAGAATTAGATCATGAAAGAATGTTTTGGAAATAGAAAGAAAGAAAGAAAGAAAGAAAGAGAAGTCAAAAGATATAGAAGGAGGAAGGACAGAGAGAGGAAAATAAAGAGTAAAGAGAAGAGAAATAAAGTAAGAGAGAAATGCAATGTGATGCAGAAAAAAGAGAAGTGTCAGTATGAAAGTAGATCTGTGTTTTTTTTTTATCCATTAATGTGTGCGTTGTTCATTAAACAGCTTTCATTTTGACGTCCTACAGCTCACAGGGAGGAAGCGAGCGTCGGTGTTTCCTGACTGTTATTTAGAGCAGAGAAGTGTGTGAGCCGCTCCGAGGCTGTGTATCGGCTAACACTCGTTCATGATGACTGATTATCGTCCCCGAATCTGCCACGTTTCCAGGACGAGGTGTGTGTGCCGTGCTTTTGTCCTCCACGGGTTCTTGACCCTCGGAAACTCTTGGGATGAACTTATGCTGCTAAGCACACTGAGTTATTAGAGCTGTGATCTCCGAGGACACCACAGTGCCGTTTATCTACAGAACCGTCACAGAACCCACATTTATTCTGCTTTGTGTGGTTTTACTGTGACTTTGTGCTTGAACGGTGCTCCTGTAGCTCAAAAGTGTTTTATTCCTCTTATTCCACAGCAATTTGCCACTTAATTAATCATTTTTATAGCAACCCTTATTTTATAGTTTTCTATAAACAGTCATTTCCTCACCAGCTGCTGTTTTTTCTCTGTCTTAAAGGTAATAAGACGAAAAATTTTTGACAGCTTGTCCATTATTTGTTACTGAAGAACTCACCAGTCTCTCGTTTTTTCTCTCTCGCGAAGTTAATAAGACAAAAAAAAAAAAAATCGCAGCTTGTCAAGTTACCAAAGGAAACGCAAAGAAGCGTAAACTCCTCCGTCCTGAAGATGGCGGAAAACGCAACGTTACAGCTCTACCTCTGACACTGGAGACTCCTTCCACAAACGTTACATAAACAACTCCTTATTCAAGAAAACTTCACATCAACGTTTTGCGGAGCATCCGCTGTACACGTCCCTGTGAATGAGCTGTTACTATGGAAACGATAACGTGTATCAGAACAAACGCATTCATATAAACCTGTGATTTGCAGCGGCACTGCTGTCAGAGCTGCTGTTAGAATTAGAAAATTAATCAACACCTTCTGACCAATCAGGATCCAGAAATCATAGTTAATAGTTAATATTCTTTATGTATCTGTCTAAATGATTTATTGGTGTGAATCTTAAAAAAAAAAAATAAATAAATAAATAAAAAAAACCTTTGAACACAAAACCCAAAGCAGCAGTGAAGAGGCGAGATGAAGAAATATATTCACTTATTTATTGATCCATCCGTTCGTCTTTTCTGTCGAGTCGGAGCCTTTTAAAGAAATAATTGTGCTCAAATTTCACCCCACTGAGACATCATAAACCACAGTTTAGTCTAATATATTCATCAGCGCTTTATGATATATTTTTTTTCTGCTTATCTTCAGCAGGGAGCTGATTTTTTTCTTCTCTTTTTCTTTTTTTTTTTTCCTTGCACCCAAATTTCTATAATGGCTCTGAAATGCATCACAAATCCATTTCCTACTGCATTTATTTGCTGTCGGATTGTAAATCTAATCATTTAATCATTTGAAACAAATGGAATATCAGCGGGTCATTAACGAATTATGAGTTTGGAAATGTTCCTTTGTGTCTGCGTTTCATCATCTTCCAATTCTCCGAACACTGCCATACTGCATAAGTGATATTGTTTTTTTTTTTTTGTTTTTTTTTTTTTTTTTCCAACTGGAAGGCAATAAATATGTTCGGTATTAGTGTCTCTGCGGAGCTGCGCAGTAAAAAACTTCTCGTGGACTCATTTTCAATATGTCATCGTATCTGTTTAGGCTAAATCTCGCCTGGTGAAACAAAATTGCTGATAGCGAGATTAGATGCTTGTAACTCAGGCTTGTCAGTGCAGGCTGGAAATTGTCACGCTATCATTATTGGGAATATTGCTTTCATGAGGCGAGATTTGCTCGGGGACAAAAATCTGCTTCTGACTGAGAGCTTTATTTGTGTAGCGCCAAATTTACTCCAAACAAACGCTGGAATGCATAGATTATTTCATATCATGCTTTCATCATTTTAAATTGACTTGAGCGCTTGTGCATGCGTCTAGCTCGCCTGCAACGGTGGCTGCTGGAGAACGATCACGGCTGGGTCGGATATTTATCCAGCCTCGAATTCAGGAAAACTCAGTGAGTGAAATTATGGCAGGTTTATTGGACAGTCGGAAAATAAACCAGGTGTTTGCTTTGTCTTTACACGTTTTTGCTCTTTGTTTGCTCCACTAATAATATACAGAATAAAAATATGAAATTGTCGATATGGTGAAGTTTTCTGTGAGGAGAAGTGTGTTTACGTAACACTTATAGAAGGAGTCTCCAGTGTCAGCGCTTTGTAACAGTCAGAGGTAAAGCTGGAACTTTTATTTATTTATTTATTTATTTATTATTTTTAACTTAACTTTCTTTATTAACTTAAAGAGAGAGAGAAAATAAAAATAGAGACTGGTGAGGGAATGACTTTTTATAGCTGCATATATTCTCAGATATTCCACAACATTATATGTAACTATAAAAGGATAAAAAGTATGATGTGTCCTTAAAAAAAAAAAATGTATCCATTCGCAAAATGGCAGGACTTTGGGGTGATAGCAGTAACTCCTCTTCATCGCACCACCTCTTCATGTTTTTTTTTTCTTAACTTCAGGAAAATCATTCGTGGATTTGTATCCTCATACGGTATATCCTTTTTTTCAGCCATTTGCAAGATTTTGATCTAAGAAGAAGAAAACAGAGGAGTTTCAGTTCAAAGAAAATGTATCCTCAGGCTGACCCCTGAGGAACACCAGAATTAACATCAGAGAGAAACTTTACGGCTGCTAGGAGCAGGTCTTAGTGCTGGGAAAATAAAACACATTTTTAGCATTTGTATCATATTTCCATATTTAAATCCTCATTTGGAGGTTTAAGTTCTTTTGTTTTAATAAATTATTGTCAAGAGAAGGATAAAGTAGCAGGGATTTGTTTTCAAAATTAAACAAGAGTTTTACAATTTTTCTTGATTGCTAACACACTATTACTGATTCTCTTGGCCTAATTTCCCAAACCAATAATTCACTTCTCGACACATTTCTCAAAACTCTAAACTCAATTCACCTGTTTTCACACGAGTTCCAATTTTCTCAGTGTCTTCTGCAAAACTCTGTACATTCCTCATTTTGCACAGGTTTAACCATGTTCTCATTCAGAAAACACAAACACGTAATATAATTAACTCAAGCTGTCACAAGCTGAACACAATCAACACACGGTTATGCACGTGTTAACACTGAGTAGCAAAACTGATGACACACCCATCAGAATCTCAGGTAATATAAAAAGGGCTACAGGTGATTATTCGCTTTGGAAAATGGACCCTAACGGTGAAAGAGCAGAAAGAGGTGGGAAACAGAGAGGGAGGGGAAGTGGAAGAGGAAGAGGAAGGGGCCAAAGAACATTTGTTCCTGATGAAATACTGGCAACAATAGCTGACCATGTTCTTGTGCATGGGATGACCGTGAGGGAAGCTGGAAGCAACGAGTTCAGCCGAATGTGAGCAGATTCACAGTCGCGTCTATCATTCGAACATTTAGAGAAGAAAACAGGTACCT
>CM075027.1:998109-1019712 GCA_037576675.1 Pangasius sanitwongsei
ACACACACACACACACACACACACACACATATATATATATATATATATATATATATATATATATATATATATATAATTTTAAAGCCCTCTGAGACGTAATCATAACAAATAAAGAAAGGGAAAAAAAAGGAAATTTATACTCTAATGAACACAAAGTAATGAACAACACAAATTAGCATGGACTGGAACATAATGCTAACATGACATAGAAGTATAAAACTACATGATGTTAGCATTGCTATAGAACTGTCATGGCAGGTTTATAACATGGCTCTGTCAGTCTTATGAAGGTTTAAGTAAAGTGGTTAGAACATGTACACACACAGTTATGAGATCTAGTGTCATATGATATTTGTGGCTATAAATAAACAAATAAATGAATAAACAAACAAAAACAAACAAATAAATACGCACATACATACTGTACATATATACACTGATCAGCCATAACATGAAAACCACCTGCATATTGTGTAGGTTCCTTCTGAAGGTGTGTGTGGTTTCTGGCACCAAGACGTTCCCAGCAGATCCTTTATGTCCTGTCCTGGGGCCGCCGTGGATCGGATTTGTTTGTCCAGCACGTCCCACAGAGGCTCTATCAGATTGAGATCTGGGGAATTTGGAGATCAAGTCAACACCCTGAACTCTTTGTCATGTTCCTCAAACCGTTCCTGAGCAATTTTAGCAGTGCGGCAGGGAGCATCATCCTGCTGAAAGAGGCCACTGCCGTTAGGGAACACCGTTGCCATGAAGGGGTGTAACTCGGTCTGCAGCAAGGTTTAGGTAGGTGGTACGTGTCAAAGTAACATCCACATGAAGTCCAGAACCAGAGGTTTTCCAGCAGAACTTTGCCCAGAGCATCACGCTGCCTCCACAGGCTCGCCTTCTTCCCATAGTGCATCCTGGTGCCATCTCTTCCCCAGGTAAGTGACGCACACACACCCGGCCTTCCACATGATGTAAAAGAAAACGTGATTCATCAGACCAGGCCACCTTCTTCCATTGCTCCATGGTCCAGTTCTGATGCTCACATGTGCATTGTAGGAGCTTTCGGTGGTGGACAGGTTCAGCATGGACGCTCTGACTGGTCTGCGGCTACGCAGCTCCACTGTGATACACGGTGTGTTCTGACTCCTTTCCATCAGAGCAGCTTTAACTTTTTCAGCAGTTTGTGCTACAGTAGCTCTTCTGTTTGATCGGACCAGGCCTACTAGCCTTCACTCCCCACACGCATCAGTGAGCCTTGGGCGTCCATGACCCTGTCGCTGGTTCTCCGGTTGTCCTTCCTTGGACCAGTGTTGGTAGGTACTAACCACTGCACACCGGGAACACCCCACGAGACCTGCTGTTTTGGAGATGATCAGACCCAGTCGTCTAGACATCACAATTCGGCCCTTATCAAAGTCGCTCAGATCCTTACGCTTGCCCATTTTTCCTGCTTCCAACACATCAACTTTGAGAACTGACTGTTCACTTGCTGCCTAATGTATCCCACCCCTTTACAGGTGCCTCTGTAACGAGATAATCAACGTTATTCACTTCACCTGTCGCTGGTTGTAATGTTATGACTGATCGATGTACATACATGTTTTTCCCTTCACTACTGAAGCACAGCGAGCGAAACCAACCTGAGTCATTTTATTTCTTTCTAATTGAGAGGCTTTTCTCAGAATCCAGCTCATTTCATCCGTGCTCTCTTTCGCCACACACACACACACACAGACTCTCTCACACACACACACACACACACACACACACACACACTGTGATTGTTTGGGGAAGCCAAAAATGGCTTCAAAATTTAAGGGAAAGCAATAACCAGTGTAATTTGTGGCCCTGACATATAAAACGAATATGTGTGTGTGTGTGTGTGTGTGTGTTATCAGTGTTGTTACAGTTTGTGTCAGCATTGTGTCAGTTTTATTATTCATGACAGCTGTGTTTGTGTTTTTTGTTTTCCTCTGCATTTCCTGATAAGTGGTCATTTTTCCCATATTGTCCATATTCATTCATTCATTCATTCATTTCTTGGCATCATTGCAATGGAGTGCAAAAGTTTGCACCCCCCCTAGGTTTTGGAATGAAAATGAAAAGCAGAATTTTATACTTTCTGATTGAAATCTGCTTCAGCGTTCAGGGTAAATATTACAGAAACTGAGCCTCTTTATTCACACTCATTCACACACTCACAATGTGCTCAAACACACACACACACACAGACGCACACTCCGGTCTGGCTGCTCATGTTTCGCTGCAGCCGCTATCTTCTGCTCTTAGATGGTCTGTGATTGACAGCTCCAGAGCCTTTAATAGGGTTTGTAATAGATTCCTGATGCCTGTCTTGCTGCTCTGGAGAGCGCACACACACACACGCAAACACACACACACACACACAGGGCCAACTCATGACGGTGTCAGTCCTTCCTCCTCGGGTTTGCGGTGTTTATCCGTGGCGATGACGCAGGTACACAGTGTAAACTCTTTATCATCTGCAGTGTGTGAATTAACAAAGCAGGTGTTATAACAGTTCATGTCTGTGCTATGACACTGCATAACCTTCACACATTAATAACAATACCAGGTGTTAGTCGTTAATAAAGATGTACAATAAATGAAATGTAGGACACTATGTCCGAAGTTGCATAATACTTGTGTGTGTGTGTGTGTGTGTGTGTGTGTGTGGTGTGATGAAGTGTAGCTACAGTCAGAACCCTGAAGATTATTTTCCTACAACAGCACTTCCCCAACTCTTTTATTCCTCTTATTCAATGCATCATACTTTTTATCCATTTATAGTTACATTTAATGTTACTGAATCAGTTTAGTTCCTGTTCTCACTTACGTTATAGCAGCTATAAACAGTCGTTCCCTCACCAGCCTCTCTTTATTCTCTCTCAAAACTAATATGATGAAAAACGTACAGAAGCGTGAACTCCTCTGTGCTGAAGATGTCGGAAAACTTAAAGTTACAGCTTTACATCTGAACGTTACAAAGTGCTGACACTGGAGACTCCTTCCAGAAATGTTAAATAAACCCATTTCTCCTTACAGAAAACTTCACCACATCAGTGATTACAGAATTCAGCAGCGATGAGCTTTACGTGTTTTTGATAACCGACGGTTTTGCCTTGTGCACTCAGATGTCTGATATCGATACACTGATAACGATGATGATTTGGATATAATGTGACTCTGAATGATGAAAAGATGTTTCCCATCTCTACAAGGCTGTGTCTATGGAAACTGATGTGCGCCCGGTCCGCTTCGTCTTGCGCAATAGCAGGAAACAAACAAACAAGATGCTCATTAAACTACTTGAGAAGGAGGAACTCTGAGAGATGAGCTTGAGTAAATGTTCCCATGCTTCTCTGGATTACCGAGGGCAAAGCTCAAACCTTTATTGAGTCTCTCATACTGTTTATGTAATTATTACAACAGTTATGATTTCAGTAATATTTATAATTATAGTTATTTCAGTAATACCTGGATAAGGTTTGTATTTTTGTGATAATCAATGAAATATACATCTGTAGATATTTAGATCCTCTGCTCTTGTTTATGGTTAAGAGTTGAGCATTTAAAAAAGGAAGAAAAAATAAAACCGAGGAACACAATGCTCGTTTTTTTAAACATCCCGCTGTTTCTGGATTAACGATCCGATCTGGGAGGCTTAGCTTTCACTTGCGTCAGGAAATCGATGGTTTTGAGAGAGGCGGATTTGAAACACGAGGCTCAAACGGACAGCTAAAACACGTCCATTTCTCATAAAGACAGAGCGCTCGTTCTGTCCGAGCAGACAGGCTGGAGCTCTGCCGAGGCCTCGCTTACACTCTGAGGGAATCAGACAATGGAGAGATTATGTCAATTTAGATGATTAGACGTACGCGTCGTCCCTGCTGCCCTCGCCCTGAGTTGACCCTGGTGTGTTCTCCAGCTTGGTATGGTTCTTTAGGGAGGTGAGAACAGACAAATCGACTCAAACATAGTGTGTGTTTTTGTAGGTTTTTTTTTGCAAGTTGATAAACTGAGCCAAAGGACAGAGCCGTAGTGCTGCAGGAATGTCATTTTCTAGAGATTTGATAGAAAATAAGTGTTCGATCTCACACATAAAATGTTTTAAACTACTTATTTATATAATTATTTGATCATTTATTTAGTTCCGACTCTGTGTTCTCCACTAGAGATTTTTGTGATCTCTACTCACACTTAATCGGTAAAGGTTTGTTTTGATTTTTTTTTTTCCCGATTACCCAGTAATACCTCACAACTATATATTTTGGTGTAGCAGAACAATATGAATAACGTCGTAGCCTTAAACAAAATGATGTTGAGACATTATCATTACTATTTAGTGAATTGAGCATCCCTGTAATAGGCAGTTGAAAATCAATGACAGTCTTCCAGCATACTTCAACAGTGCTTGATGTAATATCATTAACCAGGGTTGCCAGGTTTCAGCAAAACTTCCAGCTCAACTACATCTCAAAATCTACAACAAAAAGACCTGAAACTAGCGTAAGAATTTGGGAATCGGAAAATCGAGACATTTCTGCATTTCCTCTGTCTTTTCATGAGGATTTCACACACATTTCTGATTCTACGGACATTATTCACTCCATAATCCTCCTTTTCCTCTCTCAATATTTGCAATATATCTTACCATATAAATGATACATCACAGACACACTATCTGCACTTACACTCTGCCATTTTGAGGAAATGTATTACATGTAAATCAGGTTATATGCTATGAAACAAACAAACAAAAAAAAAGATATTGGCGGTCATGGAGTATTCAAACCCAATCTGGCAACCCGTTTGTTAACTGTCCTGTCCACTCCTCCACTGAAAATGTTTGCATAGTGAGTATGATGCCGAAAAATAAATAAATTAATTAAAAAACGGCCTCTATGAATGTGTATTAGCTCTTGTTGCAGTTCCCATTTTTGACCACTAGGTGAAATAATAACTCTATAAGCTAACTATGTGATTGCACAACATCTAAATATGTGAACAAATCAGTGGGAAACCAGCTTATATCTGTCAAATAATAACATTGTTTAAACCACCGGTGACTTAAAAGAGGTAATTAGTATTTCAATAGAATTTAAAATGTATGGAGTTTTGAATCGTGACTTTGTGAAGATTAATATTTGTTGAATGGCTGATGTAAAAGGTGAGGCCCTGCGCAATCTGCCCCTATTGACGAGCCCCCACTGCCATCGCCATATTTCCATTCAATCAGCGAAAGAGTTTTGCGAGGCTGTTTTCAGCCCTACACACACCTTAGACAACAGGATTTTTTTTTTTTTGGGGGGGGGGGTCATTTAATTATGTGCAGTGTGAAAACAAACCAAATCGAATAGCAAATGGACCAAAACACTCAATCCTGCACTGATTCAGAGTAAAAGTGGTCTTTTGGTTTTGGCAGATAGGCCTGTGGAAGTGCACTAAAAGCAGGACTGGACTATTTTTTCCCTCTTTTCTCCTGTCTACCTCCATCATTTCAACTCTCTCCTGGTTCAGAAAGGTGTAAGACCAGAGGGCCTGTGGGAACCATTGATGGGACATCAAAGTCAAAGAGTCCTGATCAACACTCGCACACTGAGGGAACAAGAGACAGACCAAACAGAATGTGTTAGCAAACTTTTGAAAGCCTGTCTACTGATTTCAGCTGTATGCTTTCACCTCAGATCTCCACGTACAGCTCATTCACATCACCTCCAAACACCTCGCTATCATTCTGCATCACCTCAGCTTTTAGCTTTCTTACACCACAGAGCTGGGGAATGCTGGATTGAATGTAAATGACTGTTTATAGTTGCTATAATGTTAGAACTTCTTTAACTTCTGAGTAAAACAGCTCTTACCTGTCAAGGCATGGACTCCACAAGACCTCTGAAGGTGTGGTTTCTGGCACCAAGATGTTAGCAGCAGATCCTTTAAGTCCTGTAAGTTGTGAGGTGGAGCCTCCATGGATCAGACTTGTTTGTCCAGCACGTCCTACAGATGCTGGATCAGATTGAGATCTTTGCAATTTGGAGGCCAAGTCAACACCTTGAACTCTTTGTCATGTTCCTCAAACCATTCCTGAACAAGTTTTGCAATGTGGCAGGGAGCTTTATCCTGCTGAAAGAGGCCACTGCCATTAGAGAATACTGTTGCTATGAAGAGGTGTACTTGGTCTGCAACAATGTTTAGGCAGGTGGCACGTGTGAAAGTAACATCCACATGGACCCGAGATTTCCCAGCAGAACATTGCTCAGAGCATCATACTGCCTCTGGCCGGCTTGCCTTCTTCCCATAGTGCATCCTGGTGCCATCTCTTCCCCAGGTCCACATGATGTAAAAGAAAACATGATTCATAAGACCAGGCCACCTTCTTCCATTGCTCCATGGTCCAGTTCAGTTGCTCACATGTGCATTGTAGGAGCTTTCGGTGGTGGACAGGGTTCAGCACGGGTGCTCTGACCAGTCTGCAGCTACGCAGCTCCACACGCAGCAGTCCTTTCTACGAGAGCCAGTTTTAACTTTTTCAGCAGTTTGTGCTACAGTCGCTCTTCTGTGGGATCAGACCAGACAGACTAGCATTTACTCCCCACACGCATCAGTGAGCCTTGAACCGGTTCACCGGTTGTCCTTTCTTGGTCCAGTTTTGGAAGATGCTAACCACTGCATACCGGGAACACCCCACAAGACCTGCTGTTTTGGAGATGTTATGGCTGATCGGTGTAGATGTAACTATAAACAGATAAAAAAGTATGATGTGTTTTTTTTTTAATAAGTAAAAATTGTAATCATTGGCAAATTACTGTGGTGTAAGAGTCGTTTGTGTTTTATTCCTTACACACAGAAACAGTTCATAACTTTTCAAGTTGCAATCATGAGGCAATGTTGCGTCATTACTTTTAAACCAGATTTTTGAGAGATTTCAGAGAGATTACACACAGAAACCTTTACACTCACACTTCCACTTTGACTGCACACCTGAAAGTTCAGTAGATTATAATTAATCTAGACAAAGCTCTCAGAAGGTTCTGGCGAGTCTCGATCTCGTTAAACTGTCTTTGTCTGCGGGTCTTAGCTCTCGTAATCTTATCATGCTCATCGACGATAAATCCTCCAGCTTATGCTTCATAAATCCTCCTTCTCCAAATATAAAGCTTCCAATTTCAACTTTCTTTTGTGTGCGAGCTTATAACTATTACAACACATTGGAGAGGAGATTTGTGAATAACTGCTGTTATTGTTTGGAATAAAAACACAACTAAAAGAGATTGATGCTAATATGTTGCGTCTGAAAACCAATTGACCTTTACACACGGCGTAGAGAAACTGAGATTGCATCTCGGGGGTGAGCTTATATATTTTAATAAACTTTATGAAGGACGTCTTAAAGTCTTTTGAGATTCACAAGATTTGTAATTTTGTGTTTATCTGTAGCAATATGGCATTATGTTAATTGCTAATCTGCTTGTCTTACACCATGTTTGGACCTTCTTTTTGTTCTCTTTTCCTGATAAACAACAACAACAAAAAAAACATGAGAAAATTTATTCAAAGGTGCTAATGGAATTTCACCAGAGTTACTGGAGCTTCAGTTGCAAGGGCCACCCTAAAGTTGATTAATTTCCTACTACAGCATGTCCCAACACGTTTGTAAATGTCGTACGCTCTGCTCTTCTCTGATTCTCATCAGGTTTTTCTTTTGTTTGTTTTGCCATTGCATGATTGCTGTTAGTCTTTAGTAGCATTGCTTTCTTTGTTACATAAGCATGCAGTTTTCTTTTATTCTAATTCTTTTATTTAAATTTTATCAAGATTACTATTCTCACATGCTCAAAGGTTAAGCTGTTGGACTTCTGATCGGAAGGTCGTGAGTTCAAATCCCAGTACCGCCAAGCTGCCACTGCTGGGCCCTTGAACAAGGCCCTTAACCCTCAACTCCTCCGTTGTATAAATGAGATAATTGTAAGTCACTCTGGATAAGGGCATCTGCCAAATGCCGTAAATGTAAATGTGTTGGATACCCTGAAAGGCTCTTATGAATAAAATGTTTTCATTTTATACCACAGTACTTTGCAACAATTACATTTTCATTTATTATTAAAGAACAACACATAATTTTTAATACATTTCTAGTTACATGTACTGTTGTGGAATATTCACTAAACAACATCTAGCTCCTTTTCTCACTAACATTATAGCAGCCGTAAACATTCGTTCCCTACAGCTTTAACTCTGACTGCTACAAAACACTGACACTGGAGACTCCTTCCATAAATGTTAAATAAACAAACTTCATTATATCAACAATTAGATTTTTTTTCTTTGTGAACCAGCAACACATTTTTGATCCTTTAATAATTGATCAACACCTTCTGACATAATAACCTTAATTGATTACTAATATTATAGCATAACTAATGTTTTTTTATGTCTTTCCATCTTTCCATTTTTCATGCTAAAACTATACTTTGTGAATCGAATGCTAGTCACAGCATCACCACAAACACCATAAACAAGACGAGTGTACTGTATTTGTAATTCCATGCATACAAGCACTTGATGTCTGTCATATTTAATTGACCTACACACAAATTAGGCTATGGTACATTGTCTATCCTCCTAACAAATCTCATTATCGGACTCTGATCTAATCTGTTTCATCAATCACTCTCGTTTACTGAGGTGACACTCACATCATTAATGCCAAGCAGGAATGTCTGGAGTTTTATTACACAGTAGGCCAACAAGTGATCATGGATATTCAATATTTTATGATTTTTTTCCAGGTTGATAGAACCTTCACTACGATTCCACTAATTTGTTCCCAGCAATAACACACTGGTGTGTATGTGTAAATAAATCTAAAAATAATCAATTGAGAAAAAAAGAGTTCGTCATGACTCCTTTCGAAGGAAACTAGCTCTAGATTTCAAAAATTATTTTGTCCTAAAAAGAAATCCTGATGTCCCGAGATGCTTTAAAGTAACATAATGCCTTAACGTGTGCTATATTTCTAAAGGACCTCACAGTATTGCATTAAAATGATGCATGAAATTACTAAAACAAGTAAGAGTGTTTTGATAAAATACACACTACGCCAACAACTGATCATGGAAATCTAATATTTTATTACTGATACATAATGTTAGCGCTGTGTCTAGATTTGTACCAAATTTTATATGTCTACCAATTACACAGGAGATTTTAAGCATAAATAAATTACCATTTAATTTAAATCAATTACACGAATTGTGCACCTTTTGTCTTAACATAGAAATTGTGTTTTCTACATCAATCTTGGTCTATAAAAAAACTGTTCAATGGACACAAGGTACAAAAAACTAATTAGAAAGCTTTCATTAACCTTAGCTTCCCTGGCATGCTTGATAAAAAAAAAAAAAAAAAAATGGTGAGCTGGTGATTTAAACTGAGATTGATTCCACTGGGTAATATTTTCCTCTCTATGTTTCCCTGAATGAAGCCTTATAAAGACTAAACGGATTGCCCCATCTCCTTTCCCTAATTAGGCCGACTAATTTGGCACATTGTTGTTCATATTTCTTCACAATTAGGCACAATAAAGGAACCCGGTCTATCAGCAATTTGTTTTCCTAGACTAAGTAATCAGGTAAAACAGCAGAATTGGTGCTGGAGAGACAGGTGCTCAGGAGTGGCGTCATTAACAGCGGGATATAAACCGTGGCGTGGTCAGTGTGCTCTGATTGAATCCGTGCTGTTTATTAACACTTGTAGCTATTCATTCACTGAAATTGAGGAGGGAAACAGTCACTTAGGCCTACTTAACATTTAAAATCTATTACATTCCACAGTCGAGTTGCTCAATTTAGAAAAATAAAAGCATGCATCTCAAATGGCCGTCGATTATAATTAAAATCTTTATTCCTAGCGGTGGGTGAAAGAGCATTGATACAGAGATGAGAACTGTCAAATTCTGCACAAAAGAAGTTAAAAACAATAAATTATTTCAAATTAACAGCTAGAAATCAGCCAGGACATGTTGGGGAGATAATTTAACTAAATAATAATAATAATAATAATAATAATAATAATAATAATAATAATAATAATAATAATAATAATGTAATTAAAAGATATGAAGTAATGAAATATTAATATAGTTGAGTTCTGTGAGATTGAGATAAAACAAATATACAGCAAATACCTTTATATTAAGCCTATTTTACAGCATTTTTACTTATTTAAAATGTGAAATTATATTCTATTCACATAATAGTTCTGGTTTTGAAGACCATCTCAAGCTTGAAATTAGTAAAAGAAAAAATGTCTAGAAATATTCTTACTAATCTTATATTTGTTTTATCATAATCTCACAGTGAGAAATGATATAAATTCACCATTATTCAAGAAATTTCACGTTTGCATTCTCCTCATCTACAGGAAATGAGGCACTGTGTGCATTTTATTTAAAAAAAAAAAATAAATAAAAAAATGCTAAATTATTTCTTTAATATCGAACTTTTGCATACTATGGCATTATCATTATTATTGTACTGCATCTAACTTTTAGATGTTATCATACACAACTACACTAATTATTTCATATATAAATATATGAAATAATTAATATTTCAGTCTAAATATGAGTAAATGAAAAATGTACTATTTTTTTTAAAAATTATCTTTCACTGGCTTTGACTGGTTGGTTGATTGATGTCACTACATTGAAGTGATGACTGTAAAAAGTATTCCTTTTAAGACAGTGGCATTTTCCTTACACTTGAACACAGCTGCAACGGCACCACACAAAATTAGCCGAGTCTCCATTTAAACGCTTTTCAAATTTAAAATGAATTTCCAAAAAGTCTGTAAAACAAACTGGAAATGAATCTGTGTTTCTATGAACTCTGGTCATGTGACAATCCTGAATCTGACATTAAAAAAAAAAAGTGATTTGGGTGAAAACACAAATACCCAAAGTGCTTGTTTGAAAGAAAAGAAACGAATCAGCAGCGTAATGGAGAGATTTAATGTTTGATATTCATCCATTCATCTTCAGTAAGCACTTTATCCTGGTCAGGTTGTGGTGATGTTTTATGTCCTTTTAACTAATTAAATTAAGAATGAAATCCTGTTTCATCTTTCTCAACAGCACCTGAGCTTAAAACGCTCGAAAATAAAGCAATGAACCACTCGAGAGAGTGTGTTACAGTAATTTTATGACGACTAAGTGGGTTTTAAAATGTTGAATGAAAAATGCAATAAAAATGAATTTATTGTTAATAATATTTGGAATAAACAACATTTTTTCCATCATGCAATGTAGTCTGAGTACTCTTTAGTTGCTAAGCAACATAACAGACTGTCATGCTCACTGGACAGAATAATGGCTTAAGTGTAAATGTTTTTTTGTTTTTTTGTTTTTTTTTTTAAACCTGGTGCACTAATACAGAATTTGATCACAGGTGTGCATATATCGAGGATTTTACAGTGGCTTTGAACATGGTATCAGATTATTAAAAACAAAATTATGCATTTTATATAAAACAACTCAGTTTTGATATAATGGGAAGTGCTCCATCACCGACGCTAGCGCCACTGAGATATTTATTAGCCTTTTTTATTAGCTAGCTTCTTTGATCGCAGATGGGATTCCTAATGGTTCTACGACATTTTTGTGCAATGCATTCTGGGTAAAAAATATCAACATATCTATCAATCCTGTCCAAACGCTAAATGCATGGAGATACAGTCCTGCGCCACACGGTGCACAACCCCACAAATAATAGATCAAACACTGGTTTTATACCAGGATGCTTCCTTAATTAGTGGATTTTTCAACCAGATTTGGTCATATATTCCAACATAAATAATGCATTTAATACTTTCCATATGCAAAAAAAAGCCTAGAGCAGAAAGCAGAGAGGTTTAATATAGAGATAAATCATATCCGAGATTGAAATTAGATGTTATATCATGTAACGGGTTCCTGCCACGTAACCTGTAGTCATTAGTGTCATTATTCTAAATGAATTGTGTTTGTGCTTCATTCATTTAAATACAGTATAGAGTTAATATTATATATTATATATCATAATGTTAATAGTGAGATTGCGGATGGAGTGGAAATTCCTGATAGCACAGATTCTCATATACACACACACAAACACACACACACACACACACACACACACACTGTCAAACGGGTTTCATTATCAACATTTAGCACTGCCAGCATCCGTCGCCTCTGAAATGACTCATTATCTTTCTTGGCTCATACAGACGATCTGTAAATAAAACCCAGCGCCTGATGGGCGCTTTTATTTTCAGAAATGTGCTAATGTCGCAAAGCACATCAGTTGGAATGATGTAGGAATAATCCTGCAATCCGAGATATTGTAAGAACGATCTGTCCTGACTTTTGATCTTACTGATTCCTCATTATGTAAGTAATAAATCTCTCCACGTCATTCTGTTACAGTAAAAACCGGGTGGTGTGCAGCAGCGACGTTACTGTTACCTCCCTGAAGTGGCTTATTTTCCTATAACGGCTCCAAACAAGTGACTTCCTGTTCTCGCTCACATTATAGCAGCTATAAACAGTCTTTCCCTCACCAGCCTCTCTTTATTCTCTCTCTTGAAGTTAATCAGAAAAAAAGATTTAAACAGCTTTTCTGTCCTCAAGATGTCAGAAAACTTAAAGTTACAGCTTTACCTCCGCTGACGCTGGGGACTCCTTCCATAAATGCCAAATAAACATCTCATTACTTCATGAAAACTTTTAATACGTTTATTATTAGTGGAGCGTCTGCTCTGTGTGAGCTGTTACTATAGAAACGATAACGTATTAGAACGTCATGTCAGAGCTGCTGCTATAGAAAATTAATCAACACCTTCTGACCAATCACAGTCCAGAACTCAGCAGTGCTGTGGTGTAAATAAGTATCGCTCAGACTCAACTGTCTGAAATGTTTACACTGTTTTTGCACTGAGGTAACACACACACACACACACACACACACGCACGCACACACACACATGCACGACGATGTCCCTGCTGAAGAGGAAAGCTTTTATCAGCTGCACTTGTGGGTGATAATTAGTGTCAGTGATGTTGTGTGTGAGGGCGCAGGGGAAGTGCGCAGCCTCTGATCAGGACACGGCCTCACAGTGGTGGACATGGGCCAGATTCTCCATTAGAGAGACACACGGGGTCAATGCTGGAGGAGGTGTGTGTGTGTGTGTGTGTGTGTGTGTTAAACTGCTGGATCTGATTTATAAACCACTTACACAGATACAACCAGAGAGATGCAGTGAGAGGATTGTTCAATATAGTGATACAGTAACTGAATGATGAAAGAAGAAGAAGAAGTAACTGAATGATGGAATGGATGGACAGATGGACAGATAGATGGATGGATGAATGAACTAAACCAGGGTTTACAGTATGAGCTTTTGCAGAGATGGGACAAAGAAAACAATAGTGAAGAGCAAGACTACTGATACAATGAATGAATTAATGAATACGTACATAAAATAAGTAAATAAACAAAAATGAAGAAATGGAGAAATGAACACATGATTAAGAGAAAGAACAAACAAATGGATGAAAGGTTGAATAATACATGGATAGATGGTTGTATGGATGGATGGATGGATAGACGGACGGATTGGTGATTGGATATGGATGGAAAGATGGATTGATTAATGTATAGATGGAAGGCTGAACGAGTGAAAGAATGATGTATAAATTTGACAGATGAATAAATGAATGAATGACATAAATGAATGAGGAAACAAAGAAATAAAAATATAAATTAAATCAGGGATGAATGAATGGATGGATGGATGGATGGTTGGAGTGATTATTCAGTAGATGAATAACCATTGTTCAGAAATATAAAAATAAGTATTTTTAGAGAGAAAGAGAGAGAGAGAGAGAGACCAAGAAAATGAGAAAGACAGAGAATGAGAGACAGAGAGAGAGGCAGAGAAAGAGAGAGAGAGAGAGAGAGAGAGAGAGAGAGACGGAGGTTTGTTGTTGTGTATGAGGTGTAATATGAGAACATTAGCATGATGACGCACAGCAGAGAATGTACAGGTTCCTGTGAGCCCTGAATGACCCCAAGGCCTTTTAAACACACCGGCAGACATGGTGTGTGTGTGTGTGTGTGTGTATGTGTGTGTGTGTGTGTGTAGCACTGATGGTGTATCCGACACAGCCGTGATGGACGAGTGCAACCTTTTCACCGGATCGACACTTTCATCCCACCGTCTCTCCATTTAGGATGAAAAACAGGTGCCGTGTTTCACACACACTCAGTTCTCACACATAAGAACACCAACATACACACACACACACACACACACACACACTGTTTATTTTTATACGTTATGCAACACACTGATACTGGCCCTCTTCACTAATATCAGTCTTACCAAACGTATAAAAACCCTTAAAGAGCCCATTTTCCTAGAAGAGAACCAAGGAGCACCAGAGAGCTTCTGAATATGAAGAAGAAATGTTAATACACACCCTGTTCATTCACCCTGTTAAAGTGTTTCTTACTCGCTTTGGTACATTTCTCGAATCATCCTTAACATTTGCAAACCAGTAAGTGCATTTCTCGAAACAATTCCTACAAACAGCACCACACAATGGATTCCTGCAAAAGCCTGCAACTTGCTCAAAATCCTTCTCTCAAAAGGAAATGTTTATGTCATTGAACATATCAGTGCCATCAGAATGACAGGTCCTTGTGTCATTGTACACAAACAAGACAGTCCAAATGCTTAGCCTTGTTGTCAATATAACAGTGGACTCTGTCAGTATTTCCTGCTAAACTATGGCTACGGTTTTGATGACAGTGACTGAAAATGCACAAGGCTGCACTTCTTCTGTATGGCATATAGCAGTCTCAACAGTACAGAGTTGCACTTTGCTGTATGTGGCATATTGATTGCAAGAGATTGGACAGGAGTCACATTTACGCTTTTACTGTTGGTCTGGCATTGCGATACAGAAAAGAAAAAGACAAGACTATTTTACAGCACAAAGGGAAAAAAAAATACAAAATTAGAAAGGTAAACATAGGAAGCGCCCCTTAGGCAGAACTGTACATGCAGCGCTGTATGGGAAATCATAGCTCAGTCTTTCTACACCTCCTGATGTCATCCAACGGATATCGTCCCATGCAATACACGTCTTATCCAGCCTCTGCAGGCGTGTGTTGCGACGTCCTCACACGCTGCATCCATGGCAACTAGCATGGTCATCTGAGTATGTGGCTGGCGATCGTAGACCTTCCACCTCCATGCTAAGTAGAAGTCCTCAACTAGGTTAAGGAAGTTAAGGTGTTTGAGAGATGGAAACTCACATTATCCTAATTTTTGCAGTGCGGCAGGGAGCTTTATCCTGCTGAAAGATGCCACTGCCGTTAGGGAACACCGTTGCCATGAAGGGGTGTACTTGGTCTGCAGCAAGGTTTAGGTAGGTGGGACGTGTCAAAATAACATCCTCATGAACGCCAGAACCCGAGGTTTTCCAGCAGAACATTGCCCAGACCATCACACTGCCTCCACAGGCTTGCCTTCTTCTCATAGTGCATCCTGGTGCCATGTCTTCCCCAGGTAAGCGACACACACACGCACTAATCCCTATGATGTAAAAGAAAAGGTGATTCATCAGACCAGGCTACCTTCTTCCATTGCTCCATGGTCCAGTTCTGATGCTCACGTGTGCATTGTAGGAGCTTTCGGTGGTGGACAGGGTTCAGCATGGACGCTCTGTCCGGTCTGCAGCTACACAGCTCCATACGCAGCAAGCTGCGCTGCACTGTGTGTTCTGACTCCTTTCTATCAGAGCAGCTTTCCCCTTCAATAGTGAAAGTCAAGATTCACCTGAGAACAATTCATCAATCCAGGACACATTTACAAAATAAGTCTAATAGAAATGTATATAAAAAATGCTTGACAGATTATGACAACAGGTTCAACCATTTTGCATTTAATGACTTATGCAATGAACTAATGCCTAGATGTTTTGGGGGGTAAGATTGTTGAACAGAGAACCAGTATAATATATTTTGATCAACATGACATAAGCAACTGATAATGTAGGACACAGCAGACAATTGTACATAATCATCTGCATGAATGTACCAAAGCATTGGCAATTTGTTCAAAAGAATCAGAAATTACTTTTATGATGTGCACAAGTGACTGGATGATGTGGAGGTTGAACAAGTAGTTTTGAGAATTTCAGTTGGGATCTGAGAAATGTGCCGAAGCGATTGAGAAAAACTGCAATACACATATGCTTAGAAAAAAGGGTTCTTTAAGGGTATAGATAGATAGACAGACAGACAGACAGACAGAGGCTGTGTGGGTCATATAGATTATTAATTTATTTATTCATTCATTCATTTACTTCCTCCTTCAGTGCCAGAAGCGCTTTGCTCTTTACACACTGGTTGGAAGATGTTTTCTCTAGAAACTTTGTGTCCTTCCCTGACTTTCACTACTTCTAACATTACACTGTACATACTACTGTACATGTGAATCCTCACACTGAATATGGATTTCTCAAGTTTTATAAATCAGCTCTCTGTATTATTCAGTATGCATACGCCTGGATAAAAACTGTACATGACTAAGAGGAAATCGACTCTGCTTTTCATATCGGTTTCCTGATGAGGTTTTTTGAGACATATATTAATCTGTAGCGTGTCAGAGACTCAATAATCACAGTGATGCTTTAAAAGCTCCACTTGAGGGTTTGCTACTGTATGTTAAGATGATGTTTTGAATAACAGACATGAAAAGCCTGTGTCTATGGAAACTGAAGTACGCCTGGTCCGTTTGGTCTCGCTCAAGAGCAGGAAAAAAACAAACACAGAGCTAATTACACAACTCGAGATGGAGGAACTCCGAGACACGAGCTGGTGTAAATGTTTACCCACTAATCTATTTCTGTTTAACCGACACTGCTGGCTTGTGTGCGTGCGTGTGTGTGATGTGCAGATCATTTTTAACGCACTAAGTAAATACCTGTATCTGTGTGTGTTTGTGTGTGCGTTTTCAACCTTGTCATATAGGATTACGGAGGTTAAATCCAACACGCACTCTTATGCTGTTTACATAAATAGCTCAACCTCATATTCAGAGATACTCATAAAATATTCAGTGTGACTAAAGAGGAGCAAAGTCCCTGTGTGTTGCAACCTCCATCTGTAATTTCGTTAAGTGTTGAAACGGGGACAAGGTTCCACATCGCAGCATCAAACTCTTCCTCTTATACAACAGTGCTACAGATCACAGGTTTATATTAATGCGCCCGTTCTGATACGTTGTCATTGCTATAGTAACAGCTCATTCACAGGGACTTTTATGGCGGATGCTCCACGTAAATGGATTAAAGAATCATGTGAATTGTTAATAGATGTTTATTAAACATTTATGGAAGGAGTCTCCGGTGTCAGCACTTTGTAACAGTCAGAGTGAAAACACTTTACATTTAGGTTCACCATTAATAACTCATGAGTTAACAAAGTAAGGAATAAGACATTTGGGGACAGGCTGTTACAGGAAAATAATCAACAACAGAGTGCTGTGTTGTGGCTCATTAGAAAGGCCCAATTTTGATTCTTTTTGGCCCAAATTTGATTATTTTTTTTTTATAACAGAATGTTTTACCCTCTAATACCACAACAGTTTGCCAACGATTACAAGTTTTTATCTATTAAAGAATGCTGCATCATACTTTTTATCTATTTATTGTTACATTTCCTTCAACAATACATGGCTGCCTCACCAGCTTCTCTTTTTTTCCCCACAGCGTGAAAACCCCGCAGTGCCTATGTGCATCGAGATTTTGTGCTGCGACCGGTTTTATCTCTGTGATGTCGTTTTGTCCGTGTTTATAGATATGTGTCATACAATGTCAGAAAACGCATCATCAAGACTTAACACTTACAGTTACAACTTCACAAAGCCGACTGATGAGCGCGAGATGATTTATACTGCGTTTGACTTACCTTGTAGGTTGCAATGATGCCGTTTACAGCTTCATGCATGCATCTATTTTTGTCTTTTATTAGCCAGAAGCTAGCCACCTAACTGTGTTAACTTGTCAAACAGTGAGCTGTGGAGTCAGTGTTATCGATTTAACAAGCGAGTATGCCTGTATGTTGATTGCTCTAAAACTAATACTTGTTTGTACAGTGTAACTCATTTAAATGTAAGAAGTGCTGCTTTGTTTATCGGTGAGGCTGTGAGCGGCCATGCTGATTTGATGTCACTCTGTAAACTGGGAGGGAACTCATAGTTGACAAGACTACCCCAACTTCACAAGTGGGAATTTCAAGTTGAAGGGGCGTTTCTTTGGCTTTTCCTGGTTGGAGATTGGGAATTACAAGTTGTGACCTCTAGTTGAATGCAGCATTAGGCTAAACTGGTGGCTACTGGTGGTTTATTTGTTAGTATCATTAGCATCATAGCTCTAGTGCAAAACTTCAGATATGAACATGTCTCTGCTGAATAAGTACAGGTGGTGTAAGAGATATCTTTGATTTACTCTCACAGTGAAAATGTTTCACCAAAACAATACAATGCACAGTAAAAATGTAAGACAGTACATTTTTGATTTAGTCATGTTACAAATCGCTTGTCTAAGAAAACATGAAATGCTTTCACACAGTGATGTTTACTCGATCTGCTCGATCTGTTAGAAAACATGTGTACTGACTGGTGCAGGAGAAGAACTTTTATCTGTTTATAATTATCATTACCATTAACATTATTTGTAAAATGTTAGATTTGACATGTTGTTATAGGTCTAATTTTGATCCCTTTTCTCTCTTGGTCAAAAAAGTGTTGTTTTTCAGCTGATCATTTTCATTGGCATCATTAATATAGTTAACTGATATTTTATTTCTCATTAATGAAAGCAAAACATCCTCACTTTACTATGACACAAAGCGAGGGATCAGTGCATCTTTCAAATGGGAAAATAGAAAAATCAAGACAAGAGATCACTTCTGTGAGAAGCAGGAAGGGGGCGGGGCTTCCAGGGGTCAGTTTATATCAGAGAGTTCGAGACATCTTTGCACCTGTCAATCATTCCAGATTCTCACGGCGAGCTGCTGTTTTAATGAAACCTGGTAGCGGGGTACTCTGATCTGAAAATGCTGAGCTCTACACCGAATGCATGAACCTCGGCAGGTCTGCTTCTCACAAGCTGCATTATTTCATCTGGATGATGCGATGGGTTAATATTTACGATGAATAAAACATAAAGACCTCACCATCAAGCATAAATTTGTCGATGCAAATAAACGCATTAATGAAACACAGCGGTGACTGATTACAGTCGGGTGGAAGAAAAAGAAAAACACACACATGGGATGCTTTTGTCCTGACCTCCCCTGGCTAAATGAGGAACCGTCCTTGTTTAAAGTGTGTGTGTGTGTGTGTGTGGGTGTGTAGGTGTGTGGGTGGGTGTGTGGGTGGGTGTGTGAGGGATAACGGATGCATAAAGAGCTTTAAAAGAGCAGCGTGCGAAAGTCCTGAAGGTTAATTTACTCTTAACTCTTATTAAGTGTGTGTCTGTGGGGGCTTCATTAGAGTGACACACAGCTATGAGATTAACCTTGTAGAGCCAAGGCATGTTTTCTACTCAATCCTTCTATCTATCCACACACACACACACACACAATAACATCTGGAGCCGTCCTGCAGCCAACCAGGGATTTGCTTCTCCTATTGTCCTCTTTTTTTAATTAAAGTTTTATCGCGTTCAAATATCTCTCACCAGTCCTGGCTGTAAACAATAGCATGTGTGATATTTGGCTGAGCACACACACACACACACACGCACTCACACACACACACTCACACACACACACACTGCTATAAAAGACTGTGAAAGCTCAGATGTGTGTAAAAGGACCGAACTTGTTAATCAGCAGTAATGGTTCCAAAGAAGGATGGACACCTCGCATATGCGTAGATTCTCTCAGGCTAAGATGCAAATTGGAGCATTAAGTGGATAAAATTGTGATTATAGACGAATAAGTTTTTGTGACAGCGATCCTCCAACTGTAACACTCTACTTTATTATACATAATAATTTAGAAAATTTCTGCTTCTATATAAATTAGTTTGCAAAAGTTTGATTTTAAAGATGGCTGCTTGTATTGACGTGTAAGATGATTCTCGTTTTCTATTTTGTAATAAATATTAATGAATTAACAGACATCTGCATCATGAATATTAAAGACTCGTGGGTGGAGTCAGTGAAAAGTCAGGGGAAAAAAAGCATGCTTAATGTAGATGCTATAATATTGGAAAAAATGTCTGATAATTTACGACTTATTTTTACAAAGTTTGTTTTGAGGAAATGCTTTATACACAAATTATGTTTATTTTTGGATTGTATATCACTTATATGGATTTTTTTCCTTAAATCTGTGGCTCCTGTTCCTCAGTCCTAGTGTAGGAGGCGTGGCTTTTGTGCCTTAGACCCAGTGAAGGAGGTGTGGCCTCTGCCTCAGTCCCAGTAATGGAGGTGTAGCTTCTATACCTAAGACCTACAGAAGGAGGAGGTGTGGCCTCGGTGCCTCCGTCACAGTGGAGAAGTGAAATCTAAGATTCTGTCACAGAAAAAAGAGGTGTGGCCTCTGTGCCTCAGTCCCAGTAATGGAGGTGTGGTCTGTATACCTAAGACCCTCAGAAGGAGGCGTGGCCTCTGTGCCTTAGATACAGTGAAGGAGGTGTGGCCTCTGTGACACAGAACCAATGAATAAAGCATGTCATTTGTGCTTGTCAATCACAGTAAAGGAGGCGTGGCCTCTGTGCTTGTCAGTCTGTTGTTACTGTCTTCCATTCATTCTTTTTTGTCTTCTTTCTGCATACGTTTCTTCCATTTTGCCTCTCATCACCATCTTTTCTTCTTCTTGTTCTTCTATCTTTCCATCTCTTTCTCTTTTCTTTCTTTATCAGTCTCTTACCTCTTCTTTTCCTCCGTCTCCTCTCTCTCAGTGAAATCTAGCTGTATGGATCAATAGGACTCGCACTCTGTTCTCTGTGACTCTGTAATGGGGAAACGTCCCTCTTGCCTTCAGTCAGGAGGGAACACTCTCTCTCTCTCTCTCTCTCTCTCTCTCTCTCTGTCAGACACACACACACACTCATACACTCTCACACACTGACGGGTATCGATCCCACAGTAGAGAACGGAGGAGACACAAGGGCAGCTCTCACATCTCTACAGTTCCATCAGCTGCTCTTGTGTCCATGTTTCTCCACATTAGCGTTCTAGATACCTGCCGATGGACACTACTTCCTGCTCGGTGCCTTTGAATATGAAAATATTATCAAAATTATAAATAAATTCTTGTTTTACTGTAAATGCAGCAAAAGGTTAATCGAGGTCAAATCTAGAACTGATAAAAGTTCTTCAGGATTCCAAAGTAAAAAAACTTTAATATGATAATAGATATAAATCAAATATAAAAAAGAATGTAAATATATAAATGGAATTATATACACTATATTACCAAAAGTATTCGGTCACCTGCCTTGACTCACATATGAACTTAAGTGCCATCCCATTCC
>CM075027.1:1030906-1049928 GCA_037576675.1 Pangasius sanitwongsei
AACATCTAGTGGAAAGCTTCCCAGAAGAGTGGAGCTCATTATAACAGCAAACACAGGGGAATAAATCTGGAATGAGAGGTTCAACAAGAAAGTACAAGTGTGATGGGGTCAGGGGTGCACATACTTTTGGCCATATGGTGCAAATTAATATTTATGTTACAGCAGGAAGTGCTGTCAGAGCTGCTGTTAAAGGAAGTGAATGCACAATAACCGCACTGCACAGTAAATAAATAAATAAATAAATAATGAAGCATGAAACGACCAGATAAATAGCCAAAAGAAAAAAAAAAAGTTTGTGAGTTTGTGAGTTCATATTTCAGTGTTAATGTAAAAGTTCCCCACTAGTGTCTCTCGGCTACAGCTGCTGAATTATCCGACCACAACATCGCATACTAATCACATATTTTATACTTATAAGTACTCAGAGTCACTTTTGAGCCGATGCAGCTATCTCTGAAGTGTGCTTGAGTCTCACCTTGCACATCTCAGCCTTTAAAGGAGCACATGTTTTCCTCCGCTAGCTGTCACATCGCTGACACTTCCTGTGACCCGTGAGCTGATGTTCTGTCAGGAGCCGCTCGGCCCTCTGGGTTTTGCACACAGGTGTGTCGATTCTGTCTCCCATGCCCCCTAAACGCCCCTCTCCATAGTGATGCTGCTGCTGTTTTCCGCCCCGGTAGGGGGCAACCGAGATTCACATACCCTCCCGCGGTGCAGCTCGATCCCTTCACTCGATGGGGCATCACAATCTACAGGAGATTAAAGCACACACCATCGCTAACACCTCATTGGAATTCTACGAAACACACATCGCTTCCCGTATCGGTCACACACCTGCTGTTTTCATCTACAGTCAGGTGCAGAAGTCTGAGCGCACCATCAGGAATTTTTAATTTATCACTAATACATTCGACTCGGCTGCGGCTCAGTATTTAGAAATCCATTTAATGATTTACGTCTAAAATCTTCATGACACTGAAATGTTTTTCATTCGTCTTAAAATGTTCTGAATTCTCGTGTTTTCATATGATACTGCGGTACCATATGATACTCCTAACACACGTAATGTAATGCCTTATCATTCACGCCGATTTCAGATAATAAGGACACATTTTAAGTGCTTTAGGGTTCTACATAGAACCTTTAACGGTTCTCCTAGAAGGACAATCCTCAAAATAAAAATCAAATACAAAAAAATCAAATACAGAACGATTGTATGGACAAACCCATTAGCAAGGAATGAAACATAACAACAGGACATGCTGTTATAGGAAAACTATTCCTCTGACACTGCAGCCATTTGCCAACAATTTCAACATTATTTTATTAAAGAACCACGTCCTGCTTTTTATATGTTTATTCTGGACCAGTTATATACGATATACACCAGAGTCTTTTAACACCCGGCTCTTTAGCCCTGTGCTCACACTACTAAGTGACAAAGCAGCAGATGCACAACACATGTGTGTGCATACACAACACGGGGCTGCAGTTTCCGCGACAAAACACCGACTGAATCAAGATTTTCTCAATTCTATGCAAATTATGTATGATGTAGTAAAGTGACAAATCCAGAAGAATGCTTCATCGGACAAATCCTTCAGCTCCCCACTCACACCTTTAGTTCCTACGTGCGAATAGTTCCCATTGACTTACTGATGCACAAAAATGGAAGGAAAAATAAAGCGTGGCAGGATGCAGTAAAGATGGTTGGGTCCTGTCGTGTGTGTACATAGCTAGCACACTAGCAAGCGACAATACACGAGCGACGTGAGCGACTTGCTAGCGTGAAGGCAGAATAAGAGAAGCGAGTTTAAATGTGCAATGCTGCGTAAGTTAGCTATCAGCCTCAAGAGTCACAGAACAGGAAAAGAGAAAAAGACCGTCTCCTGTTTGGTGCAATCCTGACTCTTTGTGTGTAAGTGTGTGTGTGTGTGTGTGTGTGAGAGAGAGAGAGAGAGATTGCCTTGCAGTGGCTCAGAGGGGGAGAAAATGAGCTGGAGGTGGATGCCATCGCCCCACGCTGCCCGTCTATTGAGGCTGAAGCGGAACTCTGACCCCCTTCAGCTGATTTCTAATGGATTTCAAGAGTGGAGAGAAAACACACAGCTGGGCTCCAAACAAACTCATCAGTATTCTCACCTCTCACCGTCTCGCCCTCTCTCTTTTCTTTTCTCTCTCTCTCTCTCTCTCTCTCGCTGTCTATCTCTTCATTTTTCTCAGTCCTAGCTGCTTTTTTTATTTCGACTTTTACATTTGTACGCCAAGCACGACATTGCGTGAAAAAGTAACTGAACAGAATAATTTGAAAGATGTGCCTTGCGCTGAAACGTTTCGAGTTCATGCGTTCATGCCTCCCGCCGCGTGTTCCAGGGGTCTTGCACACGTATGACACATTAGATGTGTGTCGATGCTTCAGAGCTCTTTATTGCGTGGTAAGACGCTGCATAGTCCCGAGACCCGAGGTTTTCCGTTGCTTACAAAAATGCTCTGCACCTGGGATTTCTCATGATGAAGTTTAAAGGTGCAGATTGCAACATTTATAAACGTTTTTTAAAAAAATCATAATAAAAAAAAAAATGAATATCATCGTATATATCATCGGATCTTTGTAGTTGCTTCATTTTTTTGCTTCAGTTAAATTTTTTCTGACCCAGAAATGAGCTCCACCCCCTTGAACAGAGCTGCACAGCTCCACCTCTTTTCCTGAGCAAAACTCTAACGCTGAACTCAAGTGCTAATCCTAAACCCTATCCTTAACCCGGCACTAAGTCAGGAATAAACCACTCTGTGTCATGCTGTTGTAGGAAATTAATCAATCACAGAATGGTGTGATGAAGCAGGGTTACTGTTATGATTCCAAAATCGAATATTTCCCTATAACAACACGTCCACAAGGGGTTTATTCCTCTTATACTACAGCAATTTGACAACAATTATTGGTTTTTTTTTAAATTTTATTTCAAATTTATTAAATAATAACACACTTTTTATCTATTTATAGTTAAATTTAATGTTGTAGAACACTCACAAAAAAGTTCGTAGCAGCTATAAACAGTCGTTCCCTCGCCAGCATCTCTTTTTCTCTCTCTTTTTCTCTCTCTTTCTCTCTCTTTTTCTCTCTCTTGAAGTTAAAAAACGCAGCTTTTCATGTTACCGAGACGCTGCAAAGCATAAACTCCTCTGTCCTGAAGATGTCGGAGAACTTAAAGCTTTACCTCTGACTGTTACAAAGCGCTGGCACTGGAGACTCCTTCCAGAAATGTTACATTAAATTAAAGTCCCTGTGAATGAGCTGTTACTATAGAAACGATAATGTATTAGAACGAGTGCATTAATATAAACCTGTGATTTGCAGCTGCACTGCTGTCAGAGCTGCTGTTATAGAATATTAATCAACACCTTCCGACCAATCACAATCCAGAACTCAACAGCCCTAAACACTATCCTAAACCTCACTCTAAATGTTAAGTAACTGAATCCTACCCACAATGCACTGTGGCGCTTTATAGCTCCGTGTGCTTTGGGAGAGTCACTTCTAAGAGCTACGGAGAAAAAAATAAATGCCCTTAGAGAGCTGATTGATGCTCCTCATCCATCTCTTTCCCCCGAGACACCTTGGATATTTTTCATGTTGCTCAGTTGCCTGGAACACACACTCGCTTAGTCATCATTTATTCTAAAAGCCTGTTTCCATCACCTCTTTATCACATCTTCTCTTTTTTATACATAAACCTTTACACCTTGTGATATTCAGTGTTTTCTCATGTGCTAACTGGAAGCGGTGATAATGTAACAAAATACTTACGCCTATATCACGACGTTCCCAATTCTAATGGAATGCTGTCCGAATTCTATAACAGTCCGTGTGATCGTGTGTGTCCTCCACGTCAAATTAGATCCTCTAACGATAGACCTGCGATTACAGAAAATTACTGTCTGGTGGTCTGCTTACATCATCTATCGATGTGATTGGGAAATCAGGAAATCGGAAAACAGGCTCACAGCAAGCTTGAGGTAATGAAGAGATTTTTTTTTTCGTCCATTATCATGTTCCGTTTACGTTTCTCCGTCGCTGCTACCGTTTCTGTAGCTGTTCCGCGTTTGCCCTCCTCCTATCGGTGGATTTTAGATGAGCATCATATCAACGCTCACACACTGACATTTCACACTTTCAGAGCTTTAATAATAATAATAATAATTATAATAATAATATATTGTTACATTATGGTCTAAGACCATTGATCTCAACCCACAGTCAAAGAATTCTTTTACGACATCAGATTTTTGTCTGCGCAAATTGGGACTTGTCTGGAAGCCTTGTGTCTCCAGTTTCTTTGGAAAAAAATGTATTTTCCTCCTTCAAACTAAAAAGAAGTACTGGTCTAAAGACAGCATGGAATTTCGATGAAGCTGGTCTAAATGGGATGAGGTGATATTTGCGTGCAGAAGGCCATGATGTCAACATCAAGAACAGAGTAGATCATCCGAGGCCTCGGCGGAATGTCACTTATTTTTCGGTCCCAGCCTCTGTCCATCTTAACACACATCTCAAATATGTTACTGATGTTTTTCTAACAGGGCGCAGGGCAGTTGTTAAAATACCAGCAATAGCAAGCAGAGTCTAGCTAGCTTTTTTGCACATAACTTGGGAAGTTGTAGGGTTTCAGAGGAGCAATAAATTAAGGAAAGCATGCTTCCCATAAAAATGCATTCAGTTGGTATAAAATACTCAAAAGAAGTCAATGTTCAGATGATATTAATGTCTAGAGTGACACAACATCTCAACGTTTGAGGTGAACACGGCCCTTCTCTCAGCAGAGTCGGCCAAGTTCGCCCGTTCGTCCCCTCGCTGCCTCACATCATATAATTAAGCAGGAAATTCATCCTGATCGCTGATTTCCTGTGAAGTGTTGCCACTGGCTTGCCTTGGGCAGTGGAAAAGAAATGTACAAAGTCGACCTGATGTGAATATCCAACCTGAAAAAAGTGGCCCAGAGGGATTAAAGAAAATAAGCAGTGGTATGATAAAGAGGCAGAGGCCAAGACTTTCTTTTTTCTCCTTAAATACATTTCTGAATGCTGAAAAACTGAGCTGCGGAGAGAACACTGAGCTGCATATCCTGGAAGATAACATAAACCTATCTGCTACCTCAAACATGGGGTTACCGTGGGGTCCTGCCAAGATCCTGCACCATCCTTATGATACTCTAATTTCATTTTCAACTAGAATTCCTATAAAATGAATTCCCAGTGATGGCCAGAGAAAGAGGAAAGATGGGCTCTTCCTGGGCTCCGCTATGCTGTTTCCACGGTTACTTTCTTGTAAGTGCCATCTTAATTTTTTTTTTTTGCCTACTATAAGAACTCATGAATTTGTCCTTTTGATGGTAAGCTGTGACCATTGCTAGCTAACAACTGATGCTAATGATTTAGCTAGCTAACACATAGCTCTCAAGTCTTTTGCACTGTACAGACATTGTAGTGGAATCGAGGCAGAACAGTCAGGATCATCGACATTTCCCACTGATGTGTTGGCAAATTACACAAATTCTTTAAAAAAAAAAAAAATTCTTAAACACTGGGCACATAAGGCCATTGTTGATTGTTGCATAACATATTCTATGCAATACGTAATTGTTTTTAAAGGACTAGGCGCTATTGAAATGCTCCATCTCAGATGCTTCTACGCAAGAAAAATGTGGCAACCTCTGATGTGTGAACTACACACAGGTGATTTTAATAATCCAAATGGAGATATCAGAAAGGCAACTTAAGTGTGTGCGTAACCCGACTCTGAATACAAAGCTTATATTTTGGACTTAAATCATCAATTCTGAATATGGCCCAATATGTGAGACTGTTATTAATAAAGAATATTAAGGTTTTCCCAGCCTTGAATTGAATTCAAAGATGTGCCAAAAAGGAATAATTGAAAATGTGGTGCAAAAAATTTCACAGCCTTAAACCCATCTTATGTGAGCACAGAGAGGAACTTTGAAGACCACCATCACCATAGTAACCAAGCGACTCTTCAGGAGATAGAACCAATTCGCTATTGATGGAGGAAATGTTTCTTCCTGGAGGAACAAAGGCCTTTATTTAGTTTCTGATTCAATCAGTGTATATAATAAGCACAGAGCTGCTCTCCAGACAAAAATGAGGGTTCTCTGAGGGGTCTGCAGATACACTGCTCTCACAGATTCACACTCGATGCAGCTCATACAGAAAGCACTTTGCAGAAGTTGAGCACAAATCCCCTGGGTTTCATTTCCGCCATGCTAATGCACCTCCAATCCTTGAATTTCAAGAACACTCAGACCCTGTGAAGCCCAGCTCCAACATTATTCATGTTTTTCCTTTTTACAAGTGCTGAGATCCAGGCTGGGTTTGGACTGAAATGTATGGAATGCAGCTGCTACTATCAGATATGCTAACAATAACTTTAATAATTTTACATTTCAATCACCTATAGTACATTTCTTGCTTTTTAACATTGCTAATTTCAGTATAGTTCAGGCTTCAAACCATAAAGGCTTAAAAGCGACTTGAAAAATGTACAGAAAACATAAAACTTGATTAGTGTAACATGTACATCAATCAGTGATGATCTAATAATAATAATAATAATAATAATAATAATAATAATAATACACTTAAATTGTCTAGCCACTACATTTTTTGTAAGCTAACCTTCTTATCCACTGAACCCTTAAAGAGCCTTTGAAGAAATGGAAAATTTAAGGGTTTGATATTTTGGGAACAAATTCCAACATGGCTAAGGGAATCTTAGCTAGGGAACTTGTTTAGTATTTTATAAGTAGGTGTGACAATGTGTTGTACACTCTTTAAAAAAAATAGAACATTACATTATTGTTATCAGAAACACGTCCATGTATAATCTTTTTCTGGAAGCTAAGATCCCTTAATTATCCACTGAACCCTTGAAAAAAGCTTTGAAGAACTATTTGTTTTTACGAGGATGTGTATTGACTGGGTACGTGTGCAGTACAAACTACACGTTATTGCTCTATATTTCCTTCTAAACACACAGACCCTGTCAGGAGTTTAACATTTAGGTCTTGGTACTTGGTAGAAGAAAGAGGATCTTCATAGGACAACCAATGCTCGAAATTTTGGGAATGCTAGGAAGCTAGCTCGCTAGCTGGATATGTTGGTATCCTGTAAATGATTATGTACATGTGTTGTACGTTCTTTAAAAAATCCAGAACCAAGAATTCAAATCCAATCCTTTGTACAATCCTTTGCTTTTTTCTGGAAGCTAAGAACCCTTAATTACCTAATGAACCTTTTTTTTTTTTTACTAGAGTTTGTCTAGTACCAACACAGGTTCTAGGTACTAAGAAGAACTTCCAAAAAAAAAAAAGTCCTACTTGGAACCCTTTCTAATAAGTAAAACACTTTGCTGTAGAGAATTGTGTAGAACCTTTAAGGCTCCCCCAGAGGAACAAAGAACCCTTAAGCCTTTTAAATCATATCACAATGGACTCTTTTTGTTTAGAACAACAGTCTCCATTCTCCATCCTTAAGAGTTCTTTGGAATGTCCTGAAGAACTGGGGGAACTCTCAAATGTAGAACTCTAGAGCCTTTAATCCAAGGAACCATTAGTTCTTCACACCTGGTTTTCTCTCTCGTTTAAGTTGCGATTTGAATCGTTCTGCGCTTTCAGACTGAATCTTGTTTTGGACCTGGATGAACATTTAGTTGTTCTTTTTGTGTCATTATTGAACAGTATGTGGTGCACAGAGCCTTCGGAAGAACCTCAAACGCCCCACTAGACAACACACTCCAGAGCTCCAGAAAGCCAGCGTGATGCAGATCCATCTGAACCCTGTCTGAATCCCTCCACGAACAATTTGTCCTCGGGTTCTAGCATTAGCGTGAGGTGGAGCGTCACTGAGAACTCCGAATGTAAATGACACGCAGTCTGGACTGATGAAATGATGTCAGAAAATAAGCAACAGTCTTTCTGTACAGCCAGAGAGCTGAACAAATGGGTTCTGGAGATGTTTTAATAAAATCCTCCGAGTAACAGAAATCCACCGAGAGAGAAATAAAACAAACCTGCAGCACGGAGAATGGAAAGGTTTTTTTTTTTTTTTTTTTATAATAATAATTATTTTAAAAAGAATTTTAAAAAATTAAAAACTGTGAAATTATTATTATTATTATTATTATTATTATTATTATTATTATTATTATTTGAATAATGTGATTGTAATTATACATTTTTTTATATTTTACATATTATATAGTATAATAGCGAATAATGGCTTAGAAGTACAGACATTTTTTTTTTCCTATTTTGATGTGATTTGAAGAATTTGAATTGAAAATAAGATTTAAATTTTAATTTAATTTCATTTAATTAACACAATTTATACAATTTATACAATTTATATATATATATATACAACAAAAATATATTTAGCTAATTAATAATTATAATTAATTAATCAGTTGATTGACAAAAAGTAATAATTGTGAAATCATTATTAGAAAGTTACATGTTTTGATAGGAATGTACTTTTAATGCACGAATACATAATATAAATAATTATATAATCATAATTTTATAATAATTAATAAAACAGAACAAAATCAGTTGTGTTGTGACGTAACAACGATTTCACCAAATGATTAATTCAGTATTAATAAATTTGTTCTTTTTAACCATTTCCTCTTTTTTTTCCCCAACAAGCAAAGCAGCATCATATTGAATTTCTGTAATATGAATCAGGCTGCGTGCGTTTTTCTGCACGTAAATCTGTTAAATACGAGTGTGTTTAGGTGAAAGAGACGAACCCTGCGGGCGCATGTTTCACAAAGTCACTGAAAGAAGAGAGGAAACGTTGACATAAAGAGCTGCAATCCATGCAAATTAATTCAGCATAACGTTCACCCAAGGCATCTGTCTCTCTAACCCACTATTAGCCATTTTTATTTCCCATAAATACATGGAACATTTTCTTATAGTGTGGAATCTGTTTCTATAATGACACTCGTCCAGAATATTTAAATAAGATGAAACACTATTTGAGTTCATTCTATGTCCTTGCTTTCATTATAATCATGATCTGTATGAACATTTGAAGGAAAATTAACGCAGGTTATGTACTGAGAGTCGCACATGTTCTGTAATCAGACGTGATATTTATAAATAAACAAGACGGAAAGAACAAATCGAGCTTCAAATCTGAGATGATCATGAAATTGTTACGTCCATAATATGAACCAGAAACACTAGAAACATGAAGATTTCCGTCAGACGTTTTGGTAAATTTTGGAGAAAATAATCCATAGGACTAAAACCTTTAATGCAGAATCTTAGAACCTTTAAATTAGCATCACTTTTTCCTGAACCTGAAAAAAATTAATAAAAGCCCAAAACTCCTTTTATGATCCAAAGAACCATTGAGAAGCCATAGTTCTGACCCTGATGGCTTCCTGTACTCTGTATACTCTGACTCTTTTAGTTTTCCATCTTCCTTATTTGGTCATAGCTTCCTGTTGTCATTAACCTCTCAGTATTGTGCTGATTAGTTTCACCTGTTCCTTGTTTCCTCCTCACATTATTTAGGCTTTTTCTTTCCGGTGACTTTTATCCTTGTTGTTGTTCTTGGTGCAAATTTCTGATTTCATTATGTTTTGAATTTGACAGAAATAAAAGAAAGATAATTAAATTAAAGAAACTAAACTTTTTTTTTTTTTTTTTTTTTTACAGAAAAGATCTATCTATCTTGAAAAGATTGCTGTATTCCAGTAATGTTAGATTTTTGGATTGTTTTAATTTGCATTAAAAAAAATCATCTTCAAAATCTAAATGTCACACAAGGATTTCTCAGACAACTGCAGAATAGATTTGGCTCTATTTTACATAACATATCCTTGAATTATGAATAGTTTTCAGCTGCTATAACTCACTTTGGGACTTGACTACAGCGTGTCCTTCGCTGTTAGATCAGAGCAATGTTTCAAACAGAAGACCGAAGACAACACACACTGATAAATGTGTTCCAGTCAGTGAGAGGGTAGATCAATTCTCCTGGACTGCAGAAAGTGACAATTTGTGCATCCGGGCTACAAAAATTGAGATTGATATCCCACTAGAGACACTCCCGGAGCCATTTATCTCCAAGTGCAACTGGAATTGTAAATTTTATAGCGGGTCAACACTAAAAAAAGCCATCAGTCATACTCGCCTTTACATTCCTCCTCATCAATAGCTGTTTATGGATATCATCGCTCACAAAGAGGCTCTTCATTTTCCACTTTGATCGCATCGGCTTCTGTCGTTTATGAAAAAAAAAAAGTTCATCCAAGTTAGTGATGGCGATTCGAACTCTTTCCACGGAGTCAGGGAGATCGGATCGGATCGGCTCTCCAATAAGAGTCGACTCTTTCAGCTTCCAAATCATTCACTTCCTCTCAGGGTTTTTCGTGGATCTTTGCCTTTCACTCTAATGGTTCGATAAAATGTTTCTCTACGTTCTAATTAACAACAGACCATAATACACTGCATTGTCTTTATTCTAAAATCTGTTAAGATAAATGTAACATTTCTGCAGGAATCATTTGAAGAAGGTTCCTCATCCTGATGTTCATTTCCTCAATACACATACATACATACATACGCACACTATCCACTTTATTAGGAACACCTGTACACCTGATCATTTATGCAATTATCCAATCAGCCAATCATGATGCAGCAGCACAACGCATAACATCACAAACCCTGTCTTGCTGAATAATCACGTTTTAATTATGTATTTATTTATTTTGTTTGAGACAGAAATAACATGTTAATGCAGACTTTACAGAGAGCATGTAGTTTAGGTTGCATATACACTAAACCATTTGTTTGGAATGAATTAATTCTGATTGCCGAAGATCTTTTACACGTAAACAAAGCTTTGGTTTTCAGATAAAAACTGCGTCTTCAAACGTCTTGCAGCGTAATTCAGAAAGGTTCACAGAAACATTGCTGTTCTTAAACGTACAGTATGTGATTATAGTTAATTGCGTTTTCTTGTCTGGATGGACAGAATGGAAGGTTGGATGATGCCGATGCTTTCGCTGCAAGGTTTGACTGTTTATCCTTCAGCATGAGGAGAGCTAACGAGCACCAGCTGGATCGCAGTCACACTTCGTTCTCAGTGTTCCTCTGATAGAAGGTGGATACAGAACAAAACCCCAATCAAGACACAGACAGCCTCGGACAATCTAGCCAGCTAATTTAGCCATCCTGATCCCCCGCTGACTTTCCTCAGCTCGTTTCTTGTTTTAGGTGGATTTCAGCAGCACAGTTCCTCTCTCGTTAAAGTGTCGAGGGGTCAACAACACATGGCAGAGCTCGTTAATGAAAATGAAATTCCCTGCCGCCTCATCAGTGGCGTGTTTTCTGAGCGTGTTTACAAAGAATCATATCTTATCAAGAGTTCTCCAAAGTGACACTAAAAATTCCAAAGAGTTTCTCCTTAAAACTTATTCACCAAATTGCTGAAGGGCATTAATACCAAAGAATTCAGAGTCGACCTCAGGGTTCAAACATGACCACAAATTGTCAGCATAGTAATGACAAGATTATTATTTTAATATACATTTTAATAAAAGCATCGAATTATATTCAGTTTTATTCCAGAGTGCTGTTTCTGGATTCTAGATCCTGATTGGTCAGAAGATGTTGATTTATTTTTCCGAAAACAGCGGCTCTGACATTAGCGCAGGTTTATATTAATGCGCTCGTTCTAATATGTTATTGTTTCTATAGTAACAGCTCATTCACAGGGACTTGTACGGGAGATGCTCCATAATTTTTTTGTATTTATTTAACATGGATGGAAGGAGTCTCCAGTGTCAGCGCTTCGTAACAGTCAGAGGTAAAGCTGTAACTTTAGGTTTTCCGACATCTTCAGGACAGAGGAGTTTACGCTTCTTTGTGGTTTCTCGGTAAACCTGTTTTTTTTTTTTTTTTGTCTTATTACCTACAAGAGAGAGAAAAAAAGAGAGGCTGGTAGGCGAATGACTGATATGACTGATAGATGCTGCAAAATAAAAATCTTAATTTTTGGAAAATTGCTGTGGTATAAGAGGAATAGAGCACTTGAGGACATGCTGTTCTAGGAAAATAATCAGCTTCCAGGTGGTAACAGTGACTCTGCTTCATCACACCACCCCATCGCTCAGTATTTTACTCTCCAGCATCACGCGAGAAACATGGAAGCTCTTGTACAGCCTCAGAGATACGATGACGGCACGCCACTGCACCTGATATGAGTAATCAGTTATTTGTTGCCTGATTATGCGAGTGGAATTAAGCGCCTTCCTGCTTAGTTGGACTGAAAAGCCCGCAGCCACGCCAGGCCGCAGTGGATAAGATCTCCTGCCCCTCACACAGATGGTAAATGGATGGTGAGAAAGCTTTTAGCTTCTTATCCAAGAGCCTCTGAAGGTGACGAAAAGAAGCACTTTTCCATATGGACCTCTGCTTACAAAGTGCATTAAAGAGCCTGGCCAGCTGAGATGGGTTATACAACGGCTCTTTCTTTCCGTTTGGTCTATCTATCATCAGGGGGGAAAAAAATCCCACAATGCACCCCGCCTGCATCCCTCCTCTCGCCATTTCTTTTATTCCCTTTTTACAAAACCTCGGCTAGCAGAAATGAAAGTGACATTATCTTGACTCCAGCCATCAGATCTCCATAAAATTATATCACAGAATGGCCTCCCTTGTCAGTTCTCTAAGGAAATTTGGTGTGCATTGAGGTTTTAATAATGTTTGCAGCCCAGAAATAACAGACGAGGAGTAGATGGAGTAAAAGAGATACTGGTCAGAGGATGAAATATCTCACACACTGACTGGATCTGCTGGAAGATCAAGAAGTCTAAAACTTTCATTTTAGCCACACGTCCATCTCATTCCACAACATGTGGATGATCATAAACCTTATCCCAAAAACCAGATAAGATCAAAAAATGTCCACACTGTTTTCCACTCAATGGAGTAAAATTATCAATCCTCTAGAATTCAGCTTCTCAGTCTTTTTGCAGCCAGAGACCACTTTATCTGTAAAGTAAATTTCCCCTCTGAACACAATCCAGCTACTCAGATAGGAATGATGGCTAGGAGCCAGTTAGCCGTGTTGGTAGTCCACAAATGAATATGTAACCTTTAAGAACATTTGAGGAACCCTTAAAGGTTGCATTGCTTTCTGAAAGGGAAACACTCTGAACCTTCTGAAAGGGAAACACTCTGAACCCTCTGATAGGGAAACACTCTGAACCCTTAAGGTTTCTGAAGACCAACTAGAGAGCCCATAAGAGTTCTGGTTAGAACCTTTTCTAATGGGGAAACACTCTGTTGTAGGGTTCTACATAGGGTTCAGAGTGCTGAAGCTAGGAATCCTTGTAGTCCTGAGGATTTCCTGTTAGAAAGGTTTCCAAGTAAAACACTTGTAGGAAAAGTGTAAGGATGCTTAACTATCCAAAGAACCCAAAGAAGAGTGTCTACACTTTTAGAAAATTTAGAACCCTTATGTGTTCTTGACTTGTTCCTTTGAGGGAAGCATTAAAGGTGTTATATACAACTGCTGGGTTTCTGTATCAGAAATGGTTCCAGATAGAACCATTTTTGAAAGCTTAATTATCCAACAAACACTGAAAGAACCCTTGAAGAACAGTTTTGTTTTTTTTTTCTCCTTAGAGTGTGTTTATTAACTGGGCATTACAAATTCCAAACTATCGTTCAGTATTTTCTGCTCTCCTGTCAGGAGCTTAACATTTAGCTTCTTGATACTTGGAACCAAGGGTTCCTCTCTGTAAGGGTTCCTAGCCTCCTAGAAGGGTTCTGCAGGGAACCTTTTCTGATAGAGCTTCCCCAGATGGGCAACCAAATAACTGTTGCTTCAGCTATTCTCCTTTTCTGCGTGGGTGCTCCTATAGTCCAATGTTCTACAATCAATCCTATAAAATTCCATATTTCTTCCTCCTGCTGCCGTGGTCCTGCTCTGACCAGATAGATATTGATTTTCTAACACACCCGTTGTTTATCCTGCGCTCCGTTCTGTCCTGTTCTCGCTGTACATTAACGGTGAGTCGACCTGACCTAAATATTTACTCGGGTGTGACAGGTTCCGAAAATTAACTTGCATTTAATGGTGACCTCTGTGTGGGTATGAACCGCTGCTCCAGGTCTCCACTCCATCCATTAAGAGGTTCATCAGCACCATTAGCACCAGCACTATGGTAATGTGGTTAAATCTGCAGGTCCGGGGCAGAGGTGCTGCACACGCAGCGCAGGACAGAAAGCCATTAATTATTGACGCTGGGAGCTTACTGGAAGCGCAGGTGCGGTGCAGGAAATAAGCGCTGACCCAATTACAATATACATACAACTTCCTTTGGGTAATTTCTGTAAAAAGCTATAATTGCTCCTTGCTCTATAATTTATGAACATTAGAGTAGGAGCCTGGCAAAACACCATCGCCTATTATTCACCAGCCCTAGCACAACCTCTCTCTCTCTCTTTCACTCTCTCTCTGTCACATACACACACGGATACACAACTAGACAATGAATAAACATCCTTGCAACATTCTTGCTAACCGATATTTATATCTTTAAAAATAGCTCTTTGTCTGGAGGATCAGCTGCGTGTATGGAAGCATGTGACATTACTCATGGATTTACAGCGTCTGTATTTATATGCTATAAATACATTTTTATTCAGAGGTATTCATCAGATATAAAGTGCAGCTTCTACTGAAACATGATTAGCGACAGAGTGGTTGTGACGGGGGAGATTTTGTTTTCAGTAACGTTTTCTATGTTTTAAATAAAGACCCATCGTTATAACTAGGTCATCAGTTGTGTTGTGAAACCAGTGTGGTCCATCCCAGCTGAATGTCTTCAGTCTGTTCCTTTGTTTTAAATTTTAATTAGAAATTTTATGATGTTATTTTAAAAATGGTTATGAATGCTTGAATACCAATAGTGATCGCAAACTCTACTTTGTTGAGAAAATATGCAAAAAGGGGCGGCAGAGAAATCCAATAAGGAATAAAACACTTTGTGTCATGCTCTTACGAACTGACACTGGAGACTCCTTCCATAAATGTATAAATAAAAGAGCATCTTACAGGAAACGTCACCTTATCAGATCACCGCAATGGTGCCTTTTTTGTAATATAAACTATCTGGAAAACTTCATATCAACGACTACACACATTTTTAATGCATTTCCGTGGAGCGTCCGTCTTTCAAGCCCCTGTGAATGAACGGTTGCTATAGAAACAATAATGTATTAGAATGAAGTGCTGTTATAGAAAATTAATAAACACCTTCGGACCAATCAGAGTCAGACTTGTACTTTTGGTATGAAGGTAACCTGGCTCAGGACCTGTGACTATGAACAAATCCATGTAACAATAGAAATACAGATATTTTACATATTTTCCGAGTGTTCCATCATCCCTCACTCCCATTGGTAGTCTCAACATCGCTTCGCTTCTCATTTGAATACAATTGCAATCTCACATCGCCTCACACTTACCAGCTCTTATTTAAAATGACTCCGCGGTTAAGAATCACAGGAGGTTAACTGAGGTCAACTCGGCCATATTGGCGAGAACGTGCGCATGGTGCTAATTAGAAGGCGCAGAGGCGGCGTTTTGGCATTATGTAGAGCAGCGAGGATGAGAACGAGGACAAAGATGAGTTTTGGATGGCGTTCAACACGTGCACAGAGAGGTAAAATCTCCTGTGTTGACATGGCTAATTACCTCGAGTTAGCAGAAAGCAGGACTGATCATATATCACACTCTCCTTCTCAGCTCTATTTAGCATCCTACTTCAGGGGATTTCTCTCTCTCTCTCTCCATGTGTCTCTCTATATCTCTCACCCTCTCTCTCTCGTGGATATTTGGGCGGGAATGTGGGTGGAATGCAGGGGAACTATATTAAAGTTAAATACTAATTTGTCTGCTTTCTAAATGAGCGAGAGCTGAAGAAGAAAAAAAGGCTCGACTAATATTCCGAAGGGCCTAATTAAAATTAGGCGTGATCTTGAGGAAGACGGAGGCACAGAGGTGATTTTAGTCTCGGCTCAAGCGAGAAGACCTAATTAAGGAGAGTGATGGCCTTTACTTACAATCCGCTCGGGACGAGTGGGATGGGAGCGTGGTGGTGTGTGTTTGTTCTCCTCATACACACTGCGTAAACGAAGAAAACAGCAAACAAAGCGAGATGCTTTCTCAATCATTATCAGTTAATGATCATTTGTTTTTTGAAAAAAAAAAAAAAAAAACCCCCGTCCCAAATCAACGCCGGAGACATAAAAAGCAATCAGCTCAGACTAGAGCAATAACACCAAAATCAAATCAGATCAAAGACTTTTTATGAAAAATTGTCCACAGTAGTTTTTCGACATGTACACACTTTTTATTATTTATTTTTCTATCGAGAACGGATCGCACATCGATATTAGCTCGCTTTAGAAGTGATCTCATTTCAGTTCATTCTGTAAAAACAAACCCAGAGTACCTCGTAATGAAATTAAACCTCGGGATTGGATTCGATATGTGTTTTGCGAGATGCTCCAGATTGCTTCAGAGACCGGTTCGAGTTGTTGCATGACATCAATAATTTAGTGAGACTGTAAATGGATCCAAACAAAAGATCCAAAATGAAACGAAATGCACTCACCCGCAGAGGAACAGAAAGAAAGAGAGAAAGGGGTTTGTGTTTATTAAATATAAAAATCAATCATCTGCTCAGCGTTTGGAGGAATATTAAAGAGCGACACCAATAAAACACGAGACAGAGGCAGGGCTCTTCTCTCTGACCTCACATGACAAATTCATAATCACCGTCCCCGCCCACGTGGTTGGAGAAGTGCATGAGCAGCGGATTGTTTATCAGCACAGATTTCCCCTTTCTCGTTCAGCACAGAGAGTCATTTTTCATTACAAGATAATGATAAAAAAAAAAAAAGAGTGAGCACAAAATACAAAGTTTTAATCTTGTAGCTGATCAGCTGAGACATGTACGGCTCTGCCGAACCTTTGCTCCTTATGTACTGTACAGGGGTGCCAACATTTATTCACCGAAGGGGAAAGGACCTGAGATGTAAAAGACTATCCTGGCTGTCCATTTCCTTATATGGTCAGTGTTTCCTGTTCTCGTTTCCTGGCTGTTACTTCATCTTGCCTGTAAAGGAGAAATGGCACTATTTTTGTCATTCATCTCACCTTTCTGAAAACTACAATTACAATACAAACAATCGTGACAAAAAAAAGGATAAAACTTTCATCTGTTCTATGGCTCGTGGGTTTTATTTTTATTTTTCGTCACTTCAAGCTAGCGGGACATGCTAATACTACATTTATCATTCTTAGATAACTCGATACTCGATTCAAGTTTTAGATACTCAGATAAGTTTTAGATTTTTTTTTATTATTCTTTATAATGTTTATATTATTCACTCTATGCGTATGAAGTCTGTGCTTTAGTTTTAGCCCAAGTCTGGTAAGTCTGGTCAAATTAATACAAGTTTGTGAACCTTGGAATTGTGAGCCAATAAAAAGCCAGGATGTAGGGCTGTGGTTTACCTGATAATTATTCATTAGTGCTCGCATCAAACTTTCGCCTCATTGCTTTCTAAATCGTCCTTGGCACCAAACTGGGGGGGAAAAAAATAACAGCTACTCAACATTAATAATTTACATTATAAGTCCTGACACCCGAACTCTTACTGAAGAAAAAAAGGAAAGAAAAAAAAAATAGAAGCTAACATTACCATATTACACTTGGAATCCTGATACCAGGATTCTCAATCTGGCAAAAAATAAATAAATAAATAAATAAATAAATAAATGGATTTACTGAAAGATATTAAAGTGGCTAGTAGCATGAAAAATAACGAACACACACACACACACTATACACGGCGACCCAGAAGGAGCGTACTTGGGGAATTCCCAGCTTTTCCAGTTGAAGCTGGAACTTGGAGTGTGTCTGATTTCACCCAGTTGTTCCAGTTTAAAGAAAACATGTCCAGCATGGCACCAACATGCTCCTACAGGGTTAACAGCCTTGTTAATATTAATCATTTGAATCATTAAAGCAGCAGTAAACTCCAGATTTGTTGTGCTGTACAAGATTTCATCCAGTGGGAACTTTTTTTTTTTTTTCCCGCCTTCAGCTCGAGTCTAAGTGCTTTAATTTTTCTCAAGGGTTTTTATGTATTTTTTTTTCCAGACTTTCATCTTGTAAAGAGAGCATCAATTTCGGCCTCGTCTTCCTGCCAACACGGCCGTGTCACTCACATCCATCACGGCGCTCGGGCTCGAGCTGTTTATTAATGCACAGCATTATGTACAAGAGACACTCATCCTTTTTTTTTTTCCTTCCCTCCAATCGTCTAAGTTCATCTTACCTCTGACATTGAAGGAGCGCCATCGTGGTGTTGTTTATGACACAGTGATAGGACTCGGCTTAATGTTAATTGATGGCGCTGTCTGGTACTCATCGGCTAAAAGCCGCCTATATTTATACACTGAGGCTAATAGCGATTGCTTTCTGCCTCGTGTCCTTGGGAAGAAATGCCGGGAAAGCAGCAGCAGCAGCAGCAGCAGCAGGAGGCTAGGAAGTATCATCTTAATGCCTAAAAGCCTCACTATATCTCAGCAGGAAGGTTGTGTGTGTGTGTGTGCGTGTGTGTGTGTTGTATTTTTGTTAGCTACCCCACACACACACACACACACACACACACACACACACACACATACACACACGACTCATTTTACACTGACAGCCAGAACAGTTTGATGGACTGACATCAGGATAGTGTTATGCTCACGTCTACAAGATTATTAAAGAGGAACTAGACGGACACACTGACTCTCTCTCTCTCTCTCTCTCACACACACACACACACACACACACACACACATATATATATACAGTCAGGTCCATAAATATTGGGACATCGACACAATTC